>BQNB010145880.1:0-16651 GCA_026074375.1 Tanacetum coccineum
GTAGAATCGATTCCATCAACACAAATTAAACAAGAGTTAGGATAAACAATAATAATAAACTAGGAATTAAAACTAAAGACAATAAGCTAATTATAGATCTTATTCCACCCAAAACTAAGGTGTTCAACTTATAAAAGTGAACGAGAGACGAGTATGATTAAGGATAAGATCTAGAAAATAAGTTAATAAGCTACCGAAAAGCATCCAACTTTAAACTAGAAATAAGCTAAAAGACAAGATCTATTATTTTTAGATCTAAATCCACCCGAAACTAAAGTGTTCAATCAAGTGAACACGGATCGGGTGAGTTTAAGGATTAGATCTAAGAAATAATAACCCAAAAAGCAATAAACCAAAAAGCTCAAAACAAGCTAATCGAATAAGCTAAGTGTAACAGCTTATTCGGTCAAATAAGCTAGAAGATCGGGATCGAAATAAGCTAGAATAGCTTATTCGAACCAAAGAAAATAAAAGAATAAGCTAAAAGCTTTTGGTGATTTAAGCTAAATCTAAACTCGAATAAGCTATAAGAGTATCTTATTTGGAACTAGGACTTAAGCTAGGAGAAGATTAAGCCAACATAAGCTTATTAAGAAATAAGCTAAAAAGAAAAAGGAAAGAAAATAAGCCAAGACAATAAGCTAGGTAACATTAAACCTAAAACGGGCACGAAAAAAAAACTAAATTAAAAAATGGAGGAACTATGCTACTACTAGCAGCAGGAACAGTGCTACCAGCAGGAACCATACATGTCTAACAGCAGGAACAACAAAGTAACTCTACCAGCAGGAACTATATATGTCTAACAGCAGGAACAACAATGCTACTACTAGCAGCAGGAACAATGCTACCAGCAGGAACTATACTTAGTACAAAATTAATAATTTTACCCCTGAAAGTTTGCAAAAATCATTTTTCTTTTTATATTAATTAAAAACAGATTATCAAATAACAAATTAAAACACTTATAAGCAAATTTCAATCAAGAATAAGCACTTAAATAAGCTGAAATGGCCTAGCAGTGTTAACTCAATACCAACAGTTTTATCAAATGAACTAACAGTACTAAGTAAGAAAGTTACACAAATCACTTTTACACTAACAACTCAGCAAGATAAACACTATAAGCAGTTCTGTAGTAAATAAGGAAAACAGGAAAAAGAGTGACTTACAATACCCTTGCTCAAAACAGGGTTAAATCAAGAATCTACAAGCTCTAGCTTGTATAAAACAAGCTAGTGAGAGTCCATAAGCCCATCCAGAACTGGCTTATCATCCATAAAATAAGCTGTGGTGTATTTGAGAGTGATTTTTAGTGATTTTCTCTTAACTACTTAACTTTTTATTTTTACTTAATGAAAACAGCTTATAAGTAAGCTGTGTTGAGAGCTTTTTGAACACAAAACAATATAATCAAGAAACTTAACACTTGGAATTGTAAATTGACTTAAAAACTTAAATTTGCATTAAAACTTGAAAATGTTACAAAGCTGAAAGTAAAAGCTGTAAGTGATTGAAAATAAGCTAAGTTATATAAAACTAACAACTAACTTTTTTCTAACATTACAAAAGACTCTATTTATAGCCGAAGTCTTCTTCTCTTGGACTTGCAGCTTGTGTTTCTTTTGTGAGAGCTTCAACCAAGTGTGCTTGTTGTGTGAGGAGATTTTAAAACAAATCCCAGCCTTCAATTTCTTTTGTGCTTCTTTGGAGTCAATCATAGCCATCAAAAATACTTGGGAATGGTGAGGGATTGCCAACTTGGCACTTATACAGCTGGGGGGGGGGGAAATAGTAGGGTGGATGAAATGATTTTGGCTAGGGTGTCGAGTGGTTTTGCAGGGAAGAAGTATGGGAGGACATCCAAGTTGTACCTGGGTTTGTTGGGCGGGAAAGATTGCTTTTTGGGGAAGTTGGCAGAATGGTCCCCTAAAGTCTTATAACTTCAATGCAATCTTTGACCGGTTTGCAATTTTGACCCTTGTCTTTTTATCTTTTGTAATACAACTTGAGGCTTGGCAGTTTTAGTCCCTTAAGTTGTATTTTCTTCACTTGGATGACTTTTGACTTTGTCCTTTCCATTCCGTGCTTGGATTTGTTTGCTTTTGGCTTTCTTTTTGTTCCTTTTCTTGAATATCTGCTTCCTGCACAATACAAAAGCAAAACATACAAATACAATGTATTTTTGGTATGGTTTTAGTCTTTTAAGTCCGTTATTAATGGAGAATGGTATGTGTAATTAAACACATACCATATCACTTTAGCAGTACTAAAACAGACTAACAGTACTAACTAAGTCTAACAGTAGAAACTCTTCTAGTAGTAGTAACAATTGTACTGGCAGTACTAATATTACTCTAACAGTAGTAATGACTTATATTTTCTTTGATCTTGAGTAGCAGCAGTAACCACAACTAGCAGTTGTAACTTGAACCAGCAATAGTAACAGTTAAGAATCCTTTTATTCCCAACAGTTTTCTAAAGCCTAACGCGTACATCCATCACAAGAATCAACATTAAAAGGATCTACAATCTAAGTTTCATACAATCATAAGTAAATACAAAGGAGAGTTTATCCTAGCATGTTATAAAGAAAACAAGAACATAAATCAATCAAACAACACATAGACATATTGAATGATTAAAGATAAACAATCTTACTTGATTAAAACATGGATTAAGGTTAGTTACAATAGGGTTTTAAGGCCCTAAAGACGACCTAAAAGCTACTAGAATTATTAGGGTTCGTCTCCCAAAAGTTATACAAAGTTACACACTAAAAACCCTAAAATCGGTTTTGTATATATAGGAAACACGACGCGACGATGTCGCTTTGAAGCCATGATGCCGTCGCCACGTCGATGATTCTAGATCCACTTTAATGCGGCTACATTCTGACGCCGTCACAAAATCCTCGACGCCGTCACTTTGAAAATCACGACGTCGTCTCTTTATATTTGTGACGCCGTCTCCACGCTCTGTATGTGTGGTTCTTTAAGATACTTGGTGTTGAGCCGTAGTCTTGTATGTTTTTTCTCCAAATGAGCCCAAGTCATATGTATTTCCTCTAAATGCCATCCAAGTGCTAAAAACCTGAAAACAAATGATTAAGCACATAATCTGGGCATATTTGCATATAAAATGACATCTCGTCATCTACCCACAACAACTTCACCAAAGGAAGAAATTCTTCCTTATCAGCTACAAATTTAGAGAACTTAAATGCTCTCTTCTTTGCCTGAATTGCTTTAGGAAAAATCAAAGCAGCAGGACAATGGCCAAAAATGAAATAAGGCAAAAGAATATCATGGACTTGGCCAAACTTAGCTATAAATGTTTCATTTCCCATGATTTTGTCAAGCTTTATCAAAACACCACTTGTATTGCCAGTTTTCACATTCAATAAATTCTTAGTCCAAGAATAAAATAGCCTAGAACTAGCCACGTCTTCCATCTCAATATTATTTATACTATCTCTAAACTCATTCATATCCCTACTCATAAAGGAACTACCAGACAAATGTTCATTAGGAGTTAAGGTAGCATTCATGTCACCTAACATTACCCAATCCTCCTTTCTAACAATCCTATTATATAACTCTAAATCCTTTCATAAATCCCTCCTTTCATTCCCTTCATAAGCAACATACACAAAAGTACAAAACAATTTAGTATTCCTTTTGGTTGTATCCACTCTGCACAATAAGGATTGTTTGGCACAATGAATAACATTTAGGTTAACAACACTAGCGTTCCATCCAAGCATGATTCTACACCCTTTATCACAAAATTATATATTAGAGATCCATTCCCAATCCTTAAATATGGAATCCCCAATTATTTGAAGGCTTTTAGCTTTTAGATGAGTCTCAATAACAACACAAATACTTATAGACTCTTCCTCAATATACTTCTTTACTTCTTTTTGCTTATCAGAGGTATTAAGACCCCTAATATTCCAACTAACTATTTTGAAATCCATAGGGAAACAAATTTAGCAGCCCCTCAATACACTTTTGTCCATTCCTCTTATTTTATCTCCCTCCATACACTGTGCCATACGAGAATCATCCTAAAATACATCATCCTCTTTAATAATTTTCTTAGATTAAACAGACTGACTTTTCCTTTATTAACAAGTTCCTCCTTCCTCTACTTGTAATAAGCTACCATGTCAATATTCCATTTAAGCATTTCAGCATTAGTTGGATCCCTTTTTTGACTAAGAAATCATCCATCACTTCCTTATTTCTCATATCATTCAATTCTCCTTGTTTATAAATATTATACATTTCCAATACAGTATACCTATTTGCGGATATTCTCATTGTAAACCTCAAAAATTCGAATTTCATTTCATATTGGTAATTTTGAATATAACCTAAAGTTTATTAATAAGCATTGAAATTAAAACTTTAGGTTATAAATATTTGTAAATATTAAAGATATAACATAAGATATACTGTTAATAAGAAAAAAATAATATAAATTCCTAATTTATTTGTATAAAATCCGCCCCCCCCCCCCCCTTAATAATAATAAGATATTTTTTATTTTTGGTTATTTATATTTATTTACTTTCCTTTTGTGTTTAAAACATATTTTAAGTATTAAGAGTAAAAAGGTTTTAGTAAATATTTGTGTAAACTTCAAAATGGAAAAAAAATATATTTGTCCCCTCCTCCTCTTTGAGTTATAACCGGCCTATATGGTATATTAACACACCATATCTTTTATTTTGTTAGCAACATATATTTTAGGAATGAAGTGTGGATAGTGTGTAATCTTTCTAAAAGAATAAAAAGATTTTGTCCCCTCCTCTCTACCCTTATAAAAACTGGCCCCTCCTCTCCCATTCTCCATATTCCTTCAAAAATTTCACTCCTAAAAATCTTGTGTAATCATCTCTAGAATTTGCAAGAAGAAGTTGGTGATTCGGGTAGAGTTTTCAAGCCTTGGTGTTCTTAGTGTGATCCTTGATTCTTGGTGTATGTTCTTGTTCTTGTTCTCATCTTGGTCTCCATAGGTAATTCTTGATTTTGTTTCACTCTTATTGTCACCATGATTACATATACAAAAAGTTTTCATAAAAACATAAAAGGTTGTAAGAAAGAAGGTGTTTATGTTCTTGTCAATTTCTCTAGGATTTAATCTAATTAAAATGGTTAAATTACATGTTATGAAACCCTAGATATCATTAATGGTGTAATTAATAAGAAACTACAAGATTAGAAACCTTAGGATTGGTTTTAATAGATGTTAATTAAGGTTTTCATGGTTAATAATATTGGGCAGAATTTTAGGTCATGTTCAACGGGGTGTATCTTAATGATAAAAATTCATTTTAATATGATTCTTGAGCCTAAGACTAAATTCAATGAGTCTAGTTTTTGGAAAAGTTGGTCTCATAATTTTTCAAGGTCGGGAAGGTTGGTTTTTAGCCTTTACAAGATTAAGTGTCAAAACTGGAATGTCAGTCCAAAAAATTCAGTTGTAGTATTTGATTTTTAATTCTTAAACCATAATGAATTACCCTTTGAAATTTACGTGGGTTAATCTTCATGATATTAACTACGTCCATGATTTTTTTTAGATTTTTCTGAATTGTCTAATTATGGTAAATATGCGTCAACTTTTCAAAGGTTCTGTCAGGTCAAAATTCGGGTCTGTTTTGGGTAACAAGGGTCAAAGGGATACTTAAACATGGAAATAAATTAAACCAATAATCATGAGTATATTAGACATATGTAGGAACCTCTGTAATTTTTGGTGTAATTTTTGAAGATGTTTTATGGGTCCTTTAAGTATGGAAATTTACCTTAAATAAGTAGTCAAAATCTGGAATTTTTGGAAACCTTAATTAAGTCAAGTAAACTCTATATTTAGTAAGATCAAGTAATAAACTTATGAAATAAGATAGATAATAATATGTAATCATGGATTTATGTAGATTCGGTGAAGAGGTTTTGATCTTTTGTCTTCGTGTCCGTTCTCTCCGATTGCTTATTCGTTAAGGTACATATATTCCGTCCTTTTAGTAAGGACATCTCATGACTTGATTCTCATTTGTTTTTCACTACTTTGATTCATTTGATATTCCTTTGATTTGCTACCCGTAATCATGACTCGTTTGATGTTGATAATCCGTTTGATTCGATATTTTGTATGAATCTGTTGGTTCTCGTTTGGAATATGCTTCTAGATTCGTTTCCATATTTGGATTATTTGAAACTTGTTCACTTATCTTTTGCCTATCACTTTGCCCGAGCTATTTGTATCTAGTCATGGAGGTACCATGACCATGTCATTGATGCACCAGTGGTATGACACTATCTGTGGCGGTGTGATTAGTCCACGGCGTTCCCTTTTGTATGTGCACTCATTATGATTTGATTATATATGTTCGTACACTCGCCATAGTGCTTGTGTATATGGATATGACTTTGTTTTGCAGGGAGCGTATGGATGCATCCTAGTTACTTTGTTCCGTTCAGTCTAGGTGAATGGTTGTGTATGTGCTATACACCCCATATCACATTTGGTACATCAGGAGTTTCAAATCCTGTGTACATTTGATTATGACTATCTGATTATTTGATTCAGGTCTATTCATGTATCATGTTTAGACATTTGTTTGGGATCGTGGGCATTCCTTTGATTTCTCTTATCCTATTCATTGTTCTATATATATCGTTTGGCATTTGTTTGGCAGGTTCTGGCAATCCGTTTCGTTCATTTCTTCGTTTTATTACCGTTATTATTATTATATCTGTTCACTGAGCGTTAGCTCAGCCGCGTTTTCTTTTCCTGCGGCAGGTGCTAAGCGGGAAGTTGGGATATGAGAGTTGAGAGTAGGAGCTTTTAGAGGACCCACCTTTAGGAGAACCCTTTTTATTTGGATTTATGTTTTAAGACCTTTCCTTTTGAAGATTTCTTTCATTTGACTTTGTTGGAATTTAATACTGTAGGAAGTCATTTTATTTTATGACTTGGTATTTTAATTAATAAAGTCTTTCGCTTGCGTTTATATGTTCTGATATGACACCATAACGTAACTCTTGGTCTCTTTATCGGAGCGGGATGTTACACTCATTGCAGACAGGATTTCTCCATGAACACTTCATGCCTTTTTTAGAGATGCTTGTTTTTTTTACCATTCTGCTTTTCTATATTTGTCTTATCCACCCATTCCTTTTGTGCTTCCATACAATCACTCTTCCCTTGCCCCTTTCTTTGGCTAGTAAGCAAACTATGTTACCTGCTTCTCTTTACTTTTTACTTTCTTATTATTTCCAGTCCATGGAGGCTGAGTAATTGGTCTGAATTTTTGCCTCATCACTTTTCCCCTTTACTACCATTTTTCCTGTTTTTCACTTCCACAAAACCCTCCTCCTTAGTGTTACCCAAAAATATTCTAGCCTAAAACACACGATCCGAAGGTCGGGGAGGATAAAAGAAATAGAGAGCCATATTATTAAGAGAGAAAAGTAGAGAGGAAAAGATGTGTGTGTTTTCTAGAGAGAGAAACACACACACTTTATGAAAATACAAAATGATTATCCTCACCCTCCTATGGAAGTATAGGAGGGTATATATAGGCGTGTGACTTGTTTACTATCCTAACTTGGCATTATTAGTCTCTATAAGTCACGCCTTATAATATCTAATATAATTACGTATAAGTAGACATATTTTAAGGCTAACAATCTTCCCCCAATATGTGGACATACATAATTACTTACAATGTTCCTATCAAGTAAAATTACAACATAATAAGGACTTCCAAAGTGCTTCCAATGCTGAAGATGACATTTGTGACTTCTTGTCTTGATACTTGTACTCCAGTTTAGATCTTCTGTGTCTTTACTTGTTCTGGAACCATTGTAGTATGCATGATTTGGATTAACTTCTCCCTAATTCATGCAGCATGTCTTGAAAATCTTTCTTCATAGACTTCTTTTTGGTGAAGTTTCTGAATCAGCTTCCCCCCAAACGAACATCCGTATCTTTAGTAGATTCTGAAACATTGATGTAGCTCGAACGCTCTTCTAACATTGACATTTAAAGTGCACAGAGGAATTTTGTAGAAGAATCATCCAATACCTGAGGTACACACTTGATCCCTTTTAACGAAGTTGAAACCGTAGCACCAAAATCCATTAAGACCCGGAAATGCACTTTTCTTCCTCCAGGATAGTGCTGATGTGAATTGCTACACCAAAGCCAACTAAGTCCCGAGTGTGAGCAATTTATCCCTTTAAGGAATCATCCTTCACATGTGTACATCTTACATAAACTAATACTGCTTTTATATTGTATCGTGACATTTGGTCTTGGTGAATATCCGTTCGGGGGTACATGCGAGAAATCAACAACAAATCTTCTCACGTATGTAGAATACTTCACAAACCATACTAAGTAAAGTAGTATATACTACTTCCTCCTAGAAGTTGACTTGATTACCTCAAAGTATCAAAGTACACGTATTCCCCCATGATGGTTTCGAACTCTTAGAAGCATCATTGACGAGTACGACCATATACTCAAGAAGTTCTTGTCATAAGCAACAATCTTGAAAAATTATGAAAGACATTGAAGAACTAGGAGGAGCAACAGAGGGAGTAGCAGACTGTTCCCGGGCCAAACAAACTGAGAAGCCTCCGGCATATAATCTGCTCCAAACCAGCAAGGGTTTTACCTTCGGTACCGGAAGCAAGGTAAGGGTGATCCGTCCTCAACCTCTTAGCAGGGAGAACGTTGCTCTGCTTTGTCAGTCTTTTTTTCTTAATCTTTTTAGGGTTTGCTATATAACAAACCTCTCATACACTCTGCCTCACCATGGTCGTACCCTCACCCGGGTCCGCTAACTCCAGATAAGCATCCTCTTCAGCAACACTTTTCCCTGTCCTCTTTCAGTCGGAGCAGGTGATCTCTTTGTGGCCGCACAGAACACTACCCCCAGCTGCAGGAATCCACCAGGGGTATGAAAGCAAGGGGGCGCGTAATGTGTCGGTAGTACTCTCTAGCAGCGTCACCTGATCATCTCCCTTCTGAACCTCCACCGCCCGGACCTTCCGAGGGTCAGCAGTCTTGATAAAATCCAACAAGCCCATATCTGCAAAATAAACATCAAGTAATCAGGCTTTATAATATAAAAGTACCACTACTAAAAGGAAATAACACCCACCCGTTTTGTCCCAACCCAAGCGTCAAAAGACGGATACGAATTGTCGTCAAAAGAGTTAGTACGAGCTCAAACCCACAAGCATAACAGAAGTTTAAACGGGTTGCTCTTGGGTACGAGCAGTAATTAGATGGGGTGTTGGGTCCTTTTCTAGGACACCTCCCGTATATAAAGGGACGAAAATGGGAAATACGTAAGAGTCAACCCAGAAAAAGTGGCCCGCCCAATTTTGATGGAATCCAGGGGGTTTTGGATAAACCAAGATCGGGAGCAGAAGTAGAACGTTGCAAAGGAAATTAAACACGTCACTAAAAGTTTTACGGGTGTAGAAAGCGCAGAACACGGTCACTGAGGGGGGAAAGGTCGAGTAACACGAGTTAGAACTTCAAAAATGGGACACACGGGTACCGAGCCAAAAAGGCGATAATTAGAAAATATGCACGGTAGTATTTAAGGACCGGACATAAAAAAAACTTTGTAAAAGATATCCTATATCCACAAATGTCCAAAAATCCTAGTTTATACACCTACTTTACCCGGCTAGGAAAATTGGGTGATAGTTTTATTCACGCCTGGAGAAGTTGAGTGTAGTGAGATGAACACCTCAGGCCGGAATATAAAGCTTTCACAAAGTTTCTAACATCTCTTGGTCATAATAGAATATTTAGCAGAAAAAATTAGCCATTTGGGAGTTCGAATGAAGGGAAATGCTAACCTGGATTTTGAAAAACCTAAGTAGGAGAAACGATGTGCGAACGTATGCTAAAGATGAAAAGCTTAAGAAAATCAACAATGATGGAAAGTAGAGTTGTGGAAAAGGAAACAGTAAAAACACAAGGGGGTATTTATACCCTTGGTATATTTATACCTACCCACAGCCAGATGATGCCACGTGTAATCAACTCATATGATCAACGATTGAGTTTCGCCTAGGGAGCAGTTAAAAATTGCTGTAAATACGTCACATCAGTCACAAAATAAAAAGACAACGTCGGTCCACGTCACCTAAACGTCACCAACTTGATAAGGAAGCTTTGCGGAGAAGACATGTGACCGCAGAGAGCGGCAATCCCATATAATGGAAACGGGGAGTCTAGCATTGATCACCGCACGCAGGACATGGTCCGCAGGCAATATCATACTAGACTGGGGGGACTTGATGATGTATAGTAGGCACACCAAGCCTCCGGGCTTGGGCCACACTATCACTTGGGCTTCTGGGCCCAACTTAGCAGTCATGGGCCGAAACTAAACCCGATCCTGCATTGGTCACGGCCCGGACACAGCAAAACGGACGCGGACCTAACTATAGGATACTTCCGTCCACGGAAAGCACACGCGTCCGTACACACGGTTATTACGGAACCTTGCCCGACAAGGGACCCACTCTGGCCACTAACTAAACAAACGAAATATTAGGAAACCCTAATATTTCGTTTGCTTATAAAAAGAGACATTCTGACACAATGAACATGATGATTTTCTCACTCTACATACACATACTTTCTCTCTCTACATGTTTACTTACTCTCACGTCAGAGTCTAACCGTGAGGTCAGTCCCACGGTAAGGCTAACGGTTTATTTGATTGTGCGGGGAAATCTTACTTCTCTTGCTCTAGTACAAGATTTAACGCTCAAATCATTCGGGAACTCGACCCGACGTATAAATTGAGTCCTATTCTAACCCCTACTCCAATTTTGTACTAACAATAGATCTATAAAAAAAACAAACAAAACTTTAGAATACATATATCTATTTGAAAAACTTGAAACATTAAATTACATAGATCTATTAAGAAATCCTCAATAAACGACGACAGTTTGGGCGGTGGTGGGTCACAGTTTCGAAGTTCTCGTTGGTAGCTCTGATTTGGGGAGTGAGGAAGATGGGGGTAGGTGAGAAAATTAGATGTGTGTATGAGGGAGAAAGAGGGTAAAAGTAAATGAGTTGGTATGCATGCTTTATAAAGGAGTTTTTAATTTTTAATATATTGGATAGCTAATCACAAACTCTGACAGTCCATTTGAACATTCCCTAAATCGTTTATTTTTCATGCATAAATTTTTAAGTTTTAGTTTTTCAGATGTGTTAAATGTTTATAGATAAGTATATAGATATAGATTGGTATAGCTTGACCTCCTTGTATCTTTCATCTCGAAACGATGCCCAATAGCTTTATAGATTTTCAAAATTGAATACCATTGAGGGTTAAAACATTTAGCTACTTTCTAATTATTTTTTCAAACCCAAGATAAACGGTAACTCCCGTATATTAAATGTTTACACAGTACATTTTTTATGGTAATCATCATTTTTGTTGATTCACCGACCGATTTTACGAATAACATTGGAAAGTAAATTTAGGGGTAGTGTAGGGGTGAGCAGAAACCGCACCGCAAACCGCAAAACCGCAAAATCCGCAAAAACCCGCACCACAAAAACCGCACCACGACAAAAACCGGTGGATTGGTTTTAGGAAAAAATAAAACCGCAAAATGCGGTGCGGTTGCGGTTTTATCCGTAAAACCGAACCGCAAAATCCGCACCGCACCGCACATTAATTTTATAAAACCGAAAAACGGCACATTGATTATTTAATGTGTGTTATAAGGCTTCTAATGCATATTATCAATAATATTCTAGGTAATGTGTGTGTTTACCTTAAATATATGCATTGTTATAACCGAAAAAACCAACATTGTAAACAAAAAACCACAAAAAACCCACATTAATTATATAAATTATAAGTGATGGTGCGGTGCGGTTAATACCCGCACAACCCGCAAAACCGCAATGAAACCCGCAAAACCGAAACCGCAAAAACCGCGCGGTTGCGGATTCTCACTTTTTAAAAACCGCAATTGCGGATGCGGTGTGGTTTTTGCCAAAAACCGCACCGATCCGCCCCATGCTCACCCCTACGTTTCGGCCTTCGGCCAAAACACGAAAGTTGTTCGGAAGGCCGTTTTACTGCCCCGCGAGGTCGATCGAGTAATGATGGGTCTAAAAGGTAGGGCAAAGTCTGCGTTTTTCACTTTATTCAAACTGCATTAGATCTGATGCAGGGGCGATTTCGTCCATTTCTGTCTAGTTTCGGGTCTCGGACAAAACTAGAAAGTTGTTCAAAATGCCGTTTTACTTCCCCAAGAGGCTTCCTAGATTTAAAAACGCCTTATGACGGGTCTAAAAACACAAACGCAGGTCTGCGTTTTTGTAATATTTTTCGGCTGAAACTGCAGGGGCATTTTGGTCATTTTTTGTTGGGTTTCGGGTCTCGGCTAAAACTAAAAAGTTGTCCGGAATGTCGTTTTACATAAAATGCTTTAGAGTCCGAGTCGCGAAAATGTATTCTAGGGGGTCGTTTTGGACGGTTCAGAATTGATAAAATTATAATAAAAGTCAAATATGTAAAAATTAAGGGTGTTGCTGATTTTTATTAAAAACGTTGTAGTCGAAGCGTTTTAGAGTCCGTTGAGCTTGTAAAATGATATCGGAGGTAATTAGGCGATATATATATATATATATATATATATATATGTTGTCTAAAAGTGGTAAGTTATTTTTAGAAACTTTCCTAAAATAATAACCTGCTAAAAATAGAAACTTTTCGGAAAAGTGGCGTAAATTAATAACGAGAGAAATGCTATTAACAAAAGCGTCTTAACAAATGGAAAATAAGGCGAACTTGTATATAATTATATGTAGGTAGTAAAAATACTTATGCATTTTCTTCTCGACCTTTATTCCCTTTAATCACGGGCCACTTATATTTAGGTCGTGGTTGATTCGTTGGTGCTTATTCTCCTTATTGATTTCTTGTTCGACTACTTCTACCTACGGTGAGTTCATAGCCCCTTTTTCTACTTAATTATTTTACAAATTCCGGGGTGAGATTACATGCATGTTTTTACTTTTGGACACAAGTGCTTTTCAAATTGTATGCTATCCAGATTTATGCCTGAATATTATTGCCTAAGTTATCGCATTGCCACTTAAGTCCCCTTTTTATCATGAACCGTTAATTGATAATGTAGTAAGCGCGAGTGTTATGGATAGATCTATCGGGACTGACAATCCCCACCGTCTAGTTTTTGGTCTCTAGTAGACCTTGGTGCATGTAACATTGTGAGGAACATTTTTAGGTTGTCGGCAAGCATCCTATACTAGCAGGGGCACAAACAGTTAAGGTTTCGGGGTCATGAGCTTAGTGCAATAATACAAGTTTTGGACTATTGAATATGTTTCGTAGTCTGCTAGTTCTAAAATCTTGTGGTCCACTCTTTTACTGATAAACCTATGAATTCACTCAACCATTGTGTTGACTTTTAGCATGTTTTAATCTCAGGTGCTAAGGTATGAAGCTTGGATGGGAGCCGCGTTGGATATCTGGATGATGGATTCTGTGTTATCTCGTTTATTCGATGCAAATGTTAACTAAATTCTCAAAACTTGTGTCGTCTTTTGAACTATGTCCTTGTTTTAAAACTTTGAAATGATGGAATCTAGTATGATGTCTTCTAAATCTTTTGGGACCAAAACTGAAACTCTGATATTTTGAATGCATCAAATGTGACTTATTTTAAAACGTCCCCTTTGAGGTCGTTTCCTATATCTTGTGTATTGTACTATGATGTGGCACCCCATTGTTACTTGTTCCACTGCGTAGTCTGATTTTGGGGGTGTTACATGATGGTCCTTTGATGCTGAGTGAGATCATGTCATGGTACAAAAAGAAGAAAAGAAATTTAATGCTCTTCAAGGTTGATTTTGAAAAAGCCTTCGACACCATTAGTTGGAAGTTTCTTGATCACATGTTATCAAGTCTTGGTTTTGGAAACGAATGGCGCAAATGGATTAATGTTTGCTTACATTCTGCTAGAGCCTCAGTTTTAATTAATGGAAGTCCTACTAGTGAATTCTCTATCAAGATAGGTTTAAGATAAGGTGATCCGTTAAGTCCTTTCTTATTCATTATCGTAATGGAAGGGCTTCACATCGCGTTACAAAATGCGGTCTCTTCGGGTCTTATTCAATGGGATTCAATTGGAGATTCAGGATATAACATATCCCATCTTTTTTATGCGGACGATGTGGTGATTATTTTAGACTGGAATAGGCAAGACATGATTAATATCATCCACGTTCTTCACGTGTTTTATCTTGCTTCGGGCCCCAAAATCAATGTTTCTAAATCCAACGTCTACGGTCTTGGGTTGAACCCTCAAGATATTGAAGATATGGCTCGTGATACTCGGTGTGGCTCGGGTACGGTTCCTTTTTCTTATCTCGGATTACCTCTTGGAGTGAACATGAACCTCATCTCCAATTGGCAACCTCTGGTAGATCGTTTTCGAGCTAGACTTGGAAAGCAAACACGCTATCCATTGGGGGTCGTCTAACTCTTATTAAATCAGTTCTAGGAAGCCTTGGGATCTACTATTTTTCAATCTTCAAATGCCCTGAATCTGTTCTTAATTCCCTTGAATCGATGCGGGCCTTTTTTTTCTTAGGAGGTAGTGGCGAGAGAAAAAAAATGTCATGGCTTAAATGGGAAAATGTCATGGCTTCGTTTGATAAGGGTGGGCTGAATATTGGTAGTGACCCGCTTGATCTCACCCCTCCAAAGTATATCAATAAATGGAAATAAATATAAATATACAACAAGGGAAGAAATCACGCGAGACCAATGAAACCGGAAGCAGTATAGAGTGTTCCCGGGTCGTTATGTCCCAACGAGGCTAGAGATGGAAAATCGCAAGACGATTGATGATTGATGTTTGAATATGACAAAGAATGATTGGGCACTAACACTGATAAGCAAATGCACATAAAAATAAGCAAAGAGAATAAGCTGGAACAAGAATCAAAGCTAGAAAAGGCAAAAACACTTAAAACTTTTACACTAAGGCTCAAATAAGCTCAAAATAAGCAAATATAAAAAACAATTAAGCTAAATTAAACAAGATAAACACAACAGTACTAACAACAGTACTAACAGTATTAACTACCAGTACTAACTTGGAGTTAGTACTGCTAGCTTTAAGTTAGTACTGTTAGCTTAAGGTTAGTACTGCTAGGCTAACAAAACACAAAGAAACAATAAATAAGCAAACAAGCTAAAACAGAAGTTCCCCTACCCTTACTAAGCACTTAGTAATAGGAATAAGCAACTAGAATAAACCAAAATGACAAATAAGCTAAAAAACTAAAACTGATAAACTATTGAGAATACTTTAAAAAGGAAAATAAGCTTAAATAAGCAAACAGCAAAGGAAAATAGTTTAATTTACTCTAAAAAGCTAAGGAAATCTTAAATAAGCTGATAAGGTAGAATGAACTACCAGTTCTAACTAACAGTATTAACTGTAGTTAGTACTGCTAGTGCTGAGTTAGTACTGCTACCTTTGATATTCAAGAAAATGAACTAGCAGTACTAACTTGGAGTTAGTATTGGTAGTTCTAAGTTAATACTGCTAGCTTTAAATCCTAAAAATTTAACTAGCAGTACTAACTTAGAGTTAGTATTGCTTGTTCAAAACAGCCCTTAACATTTCCAAAAATCATTTTTATTTCAAACTGATTAAAAACAGATTATCAAATAACAAATTAAAGCATTTATAAGCAGACTTCAATCAAGAATAAGCACTTAAATAAGCTGAAATGGCCTAGCAGTGTTAACTTATAACTAGCAGTTTTAACAAATAAACTAACAGTACTAAGTAAGAAAGTAATACAAAACACTTTTCAACTAGCAAATAAGCAAAAATAAGCACTAAAACAGCTCTGCAGAAAATAAGAACAATAAGAAAAAGAAAAACTTACAACACCCTTGCTCAAAACAGGGCTAAACAAAAAGTCTACAAGCTCTAGCTTGTATTAAACAAGCTAGTGAGAGTCCATAAGCCCATCCAGAACTGGCTTATCATCCATAACATAAGCTGTGGTATATTTGAGAGTGATATTTGTGATTTTCTCTTAACTACTTAACTTTTTATTTTCACTTAATGAAAACAGCTTATAAGTAAGCTGTGGTGAGAGCTTTTTGATCACAAAACAATATGATTAAGAAACTTAACACTGGTATTGACTTAAAAACTTCAAACTTGCATTAATCTTGAAAGTGTTACAAAGCTGAAAATAAAAAGCTGTAAATGACTTTGAAATTTAAACTTAGATTAAAAACTAATTAGTTACTAAAAATTAAAAACTAGATGCCTCAAAGGCTTACAAAAAGCTCTATTTATAGCCGAAGTCTTGGACTTGCAGCTTGTGCTTCTTTTGGAGAGCAAAAACGAAGTGTGCTTGTTGTGTGAGGTGAATCTAAAGCAAATCCCAGCCTTTGATTTCTTTTGAGCTTCTTTGGAGACAATCTCAGCCATCGAAAAGCTTTTGGGAATGGAGAGGGATTGCCAACATGGCATTTATACAACTGGGGGGGTTAGTAGGGTGGATGAAACTATTTTGG
>BQNB010145881.1:0-16651 GCA_026074375.1 Tanacetum coccineum
TATATGTTGTTTTCTTTTCCAAAAAGCATTGGGTATAGTTGCACATACATTATTTTTAAAATTTTCTTCTATTTTATTAATTTTATTTTTTATATCTTCTTGTTGTAATTGCTTTATTATTCTTATGTCATTTATCTCATTTATCAAAAATTTAACATGCTTTTCTTTGTTTTGTATCATATTTACTTCTTTTGTTACCATTGGTGTAGTAAATTCGAATATTAATTCTTTATTTAATATTTTAGTTAGAATGCCCTTCTCATTAACAGAAAAGGGATATATCTGTGTTACAAAAGGTTGTCCTAATATAATTTGAGAACTTAAATTCTTAACTAATATTAATTGAGTTTTAAAGCAAACATTATTTTTACAAATATGGACTTTAGATAACTTATAGTTTATATTTAACCTAGATCCATTTGGACCAGATAATCTTTGAGATGACTTTTCATAGTATTTGGTAGGTATTATTCCTTCTTGAATACAATTTAAATCTGCTCCTGAATCTATTAATGCTATTAGAGATAATTTAAATTTTTCATTAATTACTAGATTTACTCTAGTATACCATCTTTGACAATTTATTGTTTGTATTTCATTTACTACCAAAGTATCTGTGTCTTTATCTACTTCTGATGTGTTTATAATTTCTTTTCCTTTGTTGTTATCTTCCAATGTTTTTACTTGTTGTTTTAATATTGTTATTTCTGCTTTTATATTTTTTAATTCTTCTTGTAATTCTGAAATTGTTATTGGTTTTGTCTCTTTATTAAATCGTTTACATATTTCATCAAAATTATATATTCTTTCATTTTGTTCTTTTACTTTATCTATTGTTTTTGGTTTTCCTAATTGTTCTTTTAATCTATCTAAATACATTTTTCTTAACTCTTTATCTTCAACTCTTCCTATTAAATCTGATAGTCGTTTTATTTCATCATCTTCTTGAATAGTGTTTATTTCTTTATAATCACAAGTACAATTTCCTATACATTCACATTCTTCTGATTCATTACTACTAGTAGATTCATTTTCTACAATATTTAAATCATCATCTTCAAAATCTGATATACTAGAATCACTAGATTCTTCATTAATCATAATTTTCATAATTTGATTTTTAAGCTCGTCTGATATCTTTAATTCATTAATTTTCTTTTTAGTATAACAATTGTTTGAAGTATGTCCTTGTTTTCCACACTTATAACATGTTATTGTATCTTTAAAATTTTTATATTTGTTTTCTTTATTAAATGATGTTCTCTTTCTATTTTTGTATTTATTATATCCTTTCTTGTAATTATTATATTTTTTACTTGATTTTCTATATCTTTTAATATATTTATTTTCTCTTGGTACTTTTCTATAATTTCTTGAAGGTAATTTTATTGTTTCATAACCATATTGTTCACAAAATCTTCCTAATTCTTTTTTGTTATTTATTCCTTCCTTTTTAATCTTGTCTTTTAGTTTTAAATCAGAACAAATTGCTAATCCTACTTGTTTAGTGAAATTAATAATTTCTCCGTATGTTATTTCCCTATATGGGATCATATTATTATATATACCAGCTAATTTATTTCTTACCTTTTCTGCAAATAATCTAGGTAACCCTGCTATAAATCTTTCTTTCCAATATGCTTCTCTACAATCAGGTCTAGTCATTACTTTAGTTAAAAATACGTCTGTATACCATCTAAAATCTGATAACTTTCTACATGTTAGATTTAATAATATTACTGAATTTCTTTCTTGATATGCTGTTGGATCTCCAACAAAGTTCTTAAGTATTGCAAATATTAAAGTATTTGTCATATCCTCAATTTGTGTTTCAGTTTGTATATTATTTTCAGTTTTAACTATAGTCTTTTTAGCATTTAATATTATCCATTTTTCTGCTTCTGTAAGATAACTATCCCACCAGCCTTTTAGAGTGCCAGTGAAACCTGCAATTAAATGTTGAACTATTTGTAATTCGGTATTTTTATGAGCTTTGTAAGCATTAGCTGCCATAGTCATTTCTTGTAATAAATTTGATATTTGATGTTCTGTTTGGCCATCAATATTCCATTCATATATTTCAGTGCCACTATAGTGAGCTTGTGATAATGTATTTCTTTCTTCAAATTGCATATCAGGTAGAGTGGGTCTATGATAATAATTTCTTGCTTCTGGTGTAGGAGTGTATGTATTATATTTTATTTTGTTTATTTCAAAATTATTATTAAACTGATCTTCTAAATCTGTTATATCATCTTCATTTATATTGTTAATATTTAATTTGAGTAATTTTTCATTTATTTCTTTTAATATGGCTTCTTGTTCTCCTATGTTAATTGGTTTATCTATACTATAAGGTATAAATATAGGATTTTCTTCTATTTCTATCTTTTTAGGTTGTGACGTACTAGCTGATGTGCTAGCTTCTTCTGTTTTAGTATTACTAATGTTTTCTATTCTGTCTAGCTGTTGTCCTAATGTGCTTAACATCTCGTTAGTATAGTTATTTTGGTAAATAATAGTAGATAAAGATTTTTCATTATCTTTATTATGTTTTGCTAAAGGAACTCCAATAATTTCTTTATTAATTAGGATATCTTTGTTTGGAGGGTGAATACTATTTATAGGTTCATTTGTTTTTAAGTCAGTATAGGTTTTAATTATATCAGTAGCAGCTTCTATCTTTGCAATATAAGGAATATATATATTATGTTCTAAACTATATAAATGAAACCATGAGAAAAATAAAATATTTTCTTCATTATCAACAATATATAATACCCATTCATCTTCATGCATTTGTCTTTCTTTTTTATCAAATGTAGAAAAATACCAAATAAGTATTTCATTATTATAAGTATTATACATCTCATATTTCAAGTAATTAAACTCTAATTTAAATTTGATCTCTGGTAATATTTCCATATTTTATTTAACCAATGGTGAATATTTTTTCTCTTATATAATTTATTTCTAGTTGTGCCATTTCTATAGATAGTTTTAGAGATTTTTTTCTGTTATAACAATTATTTAATTGTTGTTTTTCCATTTTCTTTCTCCAAGGGTTTGTTTCAACTTGTATTACTAATTCATGAGTTTCTATTAAAGATTCTATTAGTGTTAAATTATCTTTATCTATTTTTATTAATTCTTTAATAAAACTGATATGATTAAGATGTCTATTATTTTCTATAACAAATTGTTTTTTATTTAAAAACATATTATAATTGTTCGTAATAATTTACTTCTGTAGGTTTATAATTATATGTAGAAGTAGATTCATCACTTTTATTATCTTCTTCATATACTGGTTTAGGTATAGAATTATTAAAATCAACACCTTTAAATTTCAAAGATTGAGTTCTTCTTAGATGTTCTTTTTCACTTTCAGATACTAAACTAGATGGTACATATGTTGAATGTCTAGATGATTCTCCTATTCCTTTTCCAAAAGATATTTGTATGTTTCCATTTGTATGTTCTATAATATTAGTTATATCTTTGTTTAATTTTAAAGGTTTTGGTTGATTCATTTCTTTTAAATTCCATGTTTCATTTCTTCTTATTTCTTCCCATTTTAACTTCTTTGGTATACATATTTGTGAATTTTCTAAGTTTGCTTCGAAAATAATAGTTTCATTTTTATATGATCTATTAAAGCACGAGGTTCTACAGTAGTGGACATAACTTTATAATATACTATATATATGACAGCTAAAGGATCTGATCCTTCTTTCATTTCTATATTTTTCATTTTTATGTCTAAGGTTAATACATCTAAAATATTTGGATCTCTTAAAGCAACTGTAAAATCTGGGTAACAATTAAAGTATATGGGACCATTGCAAATATTAGATTCAGCTAAAGCAAGTAAAGATTGATCAAACTTAAGTAGTCTAGCATCTCTTAATATCATGCAAATAGGAGCATTAATTCCTAGTCTAGTTAATGGCTTTATTGCTACTTGGACTAATCCAACATGTAAATATTTATAATACTTTCTATATTCTTTAATAGCTTTTCCAGAAAATAAATTTATACTTTGATGATCTTGTAATAAAGGTAATGTTTTCTCAGTAGTTTTAATAGAATAACTTTGAAAAAATTCAAAAGACCCAATTTTATAAAGGGTTTTTACATCTTGCTTAGGAATACTCCAATTTTGTAATTTATTTTCTATATTTGAAATAGTAATTTCAATAGAATTAATATGATCTTGTTCTTCTTCGTTATCAGAAGAGGAACCACTTTTTCGATTTAATAATAGTTTTGATAGTCTATTCATTATGTATTTGAATTACTTACTTGATTAAACTTGAGAGAATAATTCTTGTATCTCTGAATGCACAAATCTCCGGGAACACCCCCATATCATCGTGGTCCGGCCGTCTTACTAACACTGCGGCTAATCCAACCGATAGATCGACATGGCTTACCAACGCAGCCATGAATTCATGAATACAAAATTTATTCTTTCTTGTTTAAGACAAAGAGAGTAATTACAACTCATAATAAAAAGATATCAACCTTATCATTTTTTGAAACAAATGACTCTGATACCAATAGAGACAGGATCGTTAAAATATTAATAATCGTTAAAAGATTTAAAGACAAAATTAAAATAAATTTAACATAACAAATATATGAATATCAAATCTGGAATAATAGAAATCTTTATAAAATTATACCTTGATTATTGAAATCTTTAATAGTGAAATCTGAATTACAAACAAAATCTGGAATACAAGTCTGATTTAAAGGTACTGAAGATAGAATAATCTGAAATTCTAGACTTTTCGAACATTGAGAGGTTGATAATATAAGTTTTGGGTTTTTCTTCATAAAATGAAGTCTGGTTAACTCTGAAGTATCTCTTCTCATTTATAGATGTGCTATATATATATATATATATATATATATATATAATCAGTTTTAACACCTTCTGGTACTCCATGAGAGTTTACAATTACAATAGAGTAAAAGTCAAACTATAAAATAATAGAAAAATCTTTTAAATTACTTTTTCCCTTCTAATATTATTGTTATTTTTTATTTTTATATGTCTCAATGTAATTTCACATGCCTAAATATAAAAGTCAAAATTATTCAACTATACCTTAATACCCTTAATCAAAAATATGAGAGGGAATTGCAGATATGTTCCATGTGGTTTCTTCAGATTGCATGTTTAGTCCTCAACTTTGTGAAAGTGCAGGCGGTCTTTCTGGGAGGAAACTTTTGTTGCACTTTTAGTCCCTCGCCAATGTTGAATGACTAATTTACCCTCATGTTTAGTCCTCAAATGCTTGTTACCATTATTCACCCTACACCTACCATTTTCTCGACATAAATACTTTTTTGTGCTTCCATCTTTTCCATCAACAACAATGACACTTATTTAACGCACATGAAAGACTAGCATAATGTATCTTTGAGATTGCCTATTGAAAATAAATCATACGTTTTCAGGTATTCAGTTATAAAACGTGCTTAAGAAACATTAGACAAATACCCGCGCAAAGTGAAAGTGTATAGCGGCAAATTAAATATATAATTATACATGCGAACTTGTGATTTTGGTGTGACTCTTAATGCAACACTTATGGGTTCAATTTGTAATCATTACGAGAAAAATGAATATCAATTATCAACGAAAAATGACAAAAGTTCGAAGATTAAACAATATTTAAACTATTAATTTAGTGGCGGATTTTGTTATCATTTTTAATAAACTATACTTTGAGTATAACACATTAATCATTTTTTAAATTGTAAGAAAAGTTATGGGCTCTTTATTTATAGTATAAACTGTATTTGAAGTTGGTTATACCATTAGATATCGCAATAATCAGACAATGAGTTTTTTAAGTGTTTCATAAATCAAATTATATATAGCTTGACATGAAAATGACCAAATTACACATTTATAATATTTTTTTGCTTTAACAAAATTTGTATCGTATCACGGATATAGTTGTGAGTAGGGGTGTAATGAGTCGAGCTGTTCATTACAAGCTCGGGATCAGATCGGTAAAAAGTTCGAACGAGCCGAACGTAAATGAGCTCGAGCTCGAGTTTGGGCTCATTTGATAATCGAGCTCGAGCTAGAGCTTTATATATAAAGACTAATTAGGCTCACGAGCCTAAACGATCGAGCCCTAATAATATGTACGTATATATTTTTTCTATACATATAACCATGTGTATGAACGAGCTTGGGCTCATTTGATAATCAAGCTCGAGCTAAAGCTTTACATATAAAGACTAATTAGGCCCACGAGCCCTAATAATATGTATGTATATATTTTGTCTATACATATTACCATGTGTCTTCAGGAGCTTAAAATAATAAACGAGCTTGAACTTAGTGTGATTGACGAGCCAACAAGCTTTTAATTCCTTCAACACGTTATATAACTTAGTCTGAGCCGAGCTCGAACTTTAGCAGACTCGGACTCGGCTCGTTTTCACCCTTAATTTGTGAGTTGCATGTGTTTGTAACATAAGTAACAGTTAATTTACAACGGTTATTCTTCTCTTAAGTTAATTTTTTTTAACATCTTCTCTTAAGTTAATTGACAACTGTACTGTACCTCACCGGCATATGCCCACATTCAATTCTTTACCTATTCACCAGTTGGCGTTTCCTTTTTTCACCGCTAGAGACGTACTCTTAAATGCATACTGGATAGACTTGTATAGACATGACGAACTACAACCATTGTTAGGATATACATTAGTTTTTGTGACTAGTTATATTAGACCTTCACTTCATATATAATTTATATGTAAAACTTAACTTTGAAAAATACAGAACACTAGGTGGGAATGAGCCGAGCCGAGCCCGAGCCTGCCGGAGCTCGAGCTCGACTCGTATATATATATATATATATATATATATATATATATATATATATATATATATATATAGGGTGAGGTTCTTTTCAGAACCAAATAAATGTACAGAACTGCGAGAACCACCTTTGTACTCATAATAATACATAATGTACATCATATTAATGCATAATGGCATTTTTGTAAATAAATGATAATTTTTTTGGCAGAAAATCTAAAAGCAGGGGCAAAATAGGTATCCAACATTTTCATAAAATTGTAACTGAAGAATAATCAGTTGCACAAATAACGGGTATTTAATATATATTAAATTTAAAAATAATTTTTACGAATACCTTTTTGTATTTTGTGTGAAATTGAAATTTGTCCAAGAGCTATCTTAAAAAAGAACAACGCATGCACATGTATAGGTTTAGAACTCATTTTCAATAATAAGCAATGACTTTCAGTATATGCACATATGCATTCCTCGTAACCTCAACAACCAATCGGTTATAATACCACCACTTCTAAACATAGATATAAGAACATATGATGACGTATACAAATCATCAAATTAAATCAAACATTGATGCACATGTATACTAGCGTCTTCTATACTTTCAGGTTACTAATACACTTGTGCATAAATAATTTTCTTCACCAGTGGGCTTATTTTCTAAGTGCACACATGTATCATTGTCAAAATATAGTTATTTTTCATGCCATGTATGCAACTTCCAAATAAAGTACTCAAATCTTTTGCACTTGTGCACTTCTTATCTCCATCGTCTCTTTTTTAGGTAACGGCCGGCCGGGATACATCAATATCGTTTTGCACTTTTTTTAATCAAATTCATCTTCATTGTCATTTTAACTGCAAGAACATTAAACCATTATGATTGAACCAAACTCCACCTGAGAATAAAAGAAAACAATGAAAAAAACACTTTAAAATGCTTAGTGACCCCTATATCCCATCCAAAACAATTAAAAATCACAAAAATACAACATCAATAAATATGATACTCATTTTAATTCTATTAAACCCATCTAAATCCTTTCACCGCATGATCATTTGTTTATAAAGCAAAATCACGTTTAAGATTGAAAACAAATATAAGTTCATCCCCATTTGTTTGAAACATAACATATCACGTTAGAAAGCATACGTCAAGATTGAAACCAACAACAATGACAAGTAAACGAATTCAGACCTAAACCTCCCTACATCATTTATGTGTAAAAAGCTTTTAGAAAACATGCTATAAATTACGTGTCATTAACTAGAAAAAGAACTAGAGAAGCAAATATTCAAACAATCAAAACTTCAAAATGATAGTAACCGGCAAACTTGTAACTAACACCAAAAATCTATAATTTTATTGCATGTTCATGGCCTCATGCACACCTATTCTTTGTGCACGTGTATTTTTATTAGACAAGCAGCAAATTATTAGTCAAGCAACAAATTATAAAGCATAATCAAAATCAACGAGTTCTTTGATTATTATGTCCAAAAAAAGCAAAAGCAATTTTTTTAAATTCATATTAAAATGGAAAAACACTTTGTTAATTCAAAATACATGTAAAAAATAACAAAACACATATGCACAATCCTTTCCTATACCTAATAATGCAAAAGAATTTAGTCATAATAAGTAGTGTTACATATATGCATACTCTAGCGGAACAAACATGCAGTTACCGATACCTAAGTGCAAAGCAAAATTCCAAGACCTAAAACCACTTTTATTTAAAAATGAGAGAATATGATACTTATTGTAATCATTTTGATATGAAAAATATGTAGAACAAATGACTAAAAACTTGAACAAGCATTCTTTGGGTCTACCCAACTCAAACTAGTACGACCAATGCATAAAAAATTACACTTTTTGACAAGTAACACATTTTGTCACCTTCAGCATTCTTGTTTTGAATTTATCATCCAATTTTGAGTACGGACAACACAATCCAACGTGATAACTAGATTATAGATTTGGGATAGGGATGTAGCATCTCACAAGGATTCTATATCAAGCCCACTCCAATACAATAATAAAATAACATTAGCTAAAAGAGAATGACAGATTTTTGCGGTTTTATGAAAACAACTCTTTAGCATTCGGTATTCGGGTGAGAGCTAAAATGATTTTTAATAACCAAAACCATTACAGTAACCAAATATGATTTTTCATAAACAAAACCAATCCAATAACCAATTCAACCTTTCTATTATAACCATAAACCAATCCACAAACCGAATAACCCAGGACCGAGTAACAATTCGATATGAAGTATTTATTTTTTTCACCATGCACATGTATTCAATGTCCAAATGAACAAGCTTAAGCAAATTAGAATGTCTTATAATAATGCAGGTACCTCCTCACCATCGTCATTGATTCCAAGAAGATTTGACTTTTATACATATTAAAATATAACACAATAAATTGTTGATAAACATATCTTATTTGTTTTTCAATACACCAAAATTGTTAAAATAATTTGACATAAAAGAATTAAACACTCACCGAAGACATCACGCACACCAAAACCGACTAACAGCGACAATATGCAACCACCACTAGTTGACAAAACTGTGGTTCGGGGGTATCGATCGGTTTCATAAATCGAAGGTTCAAGGTGTCATTATAACAGATGAGTTGATGTGAGGGTGTGGTTAGGCGAGAAGGCTGTGTGGTAGAAAAAGTAATGGTGAAAGGAGATTTGTTTTTGTTTTTCATTTAACCTAATAGTATTCCGTTAAATTAGGATCAGTTATGTTAAAAGAAAAAAAATCAAGATCAGTTATTGAAAGCAAAATTTACATTACTACCCTTTCAGTCTTTTCCAAAAGTTATATTTAAAAAATAAGTGATAATTAATTATTTAAATTCTGATTGGTTCTTGCTAGTTCTCGCAGTTCTGTACATTAATTTGGTTCTGAAAAGAACCTCACACTATATATCTATAACATATATATGGGGCTAACTATGACTGGATAAATATGATTTAATGACTGTACGCCACCTCAATGATGACATGGCACACACATGACATGAAAATCATTTATATTCACCTAAATTTCAAAAATATATATTTCAAGATATACTTTGATGTTCATCTAAATTCACGTGACTTTTTGATGAACAAAACACTCTAACTGAAAACCCTAAATTTTAACTAAATACATCCGTATCTTCACAAAGAGCCATGTCACATATATGAAGGGATATTCGACTAAATGGAGCCATGACATTCTTGTCAAATTGCTATGAAGTGAGGTGTCTGGACAATACTTTTTTATTCTAAGTGATACATCTTATGTTGCATCTATTTTTACAAGGCTTCGTGTTGAAAACTCATATGAAATCAGGGTATTTACAAAGCTGACAATGTGATAAGGTAATAATCTTATAAAGCCTTGATTTAGATATGAATATGATATTCGACTCATCAGTAGGATCATCATAAGAATATTGCGTGCTATAGGGGATTTATTTTATTATTATTATTATAATTATTTGTTATGTGTGGTGAGCTATATACAACATTTGTAAAGCCTGGTCTTAGCAGCTTCTTCCTGCGTAGCATTGGTGGGAGTGGATCTATGATTACAAAAATTAATGTACCACTTTTTTATGGCCCATAAGCGCCTAAAAGAGACACAAGTAATAGCATTCATAACCCGGCCCCTTGAATACTTGATCACACTTGACAACACCAGCAATTATATATTTTAGTTATGCTGATTAAGGCTGCGAGCTTTTCACGATATAGCATCTCAAATCGAAAGCCTTATAGAGCTATAAAATAATCACTGATACAGACACGTCAAGTAAAAGGCTGGTCTCTAATAACGATCAATGTGGGGTCAAAGCAGTAACTCTTGCCTAAGATGAGTTTCATGCAGCCAAGTGTCATTTTATATCATAATATGGTGCCTGCCCTTTAATGCGGCTACAGTGTTCTTTCTCACCATGCAGTATTCTGCCTATACTCTTGCTGCATAATCAGAATCCAGATTTTGTTGCTGCGTTTGAGGAAAAACAAAAGTATTTTCCGCTAACAGCTGTGACATCAGGTCGTTACATGATCTTCACTTGGCTCTGCAGCATATGAAAAGAGATGACACTCAGTGTCGAATACCAAATGCTTAGCAAAGAGAATGACTGTAACGGGTTAGTGACAAATCAAGACAACCCCGCCCAGCTTGGTATTACTAAAAACTGCAAGCCAGAAACCAAATTCAGCACCACATATGGGATTATCATGCAAGTGGGACGAAAGCTTTTACAGGTAAGAAATAGACTCTTTATTCATTTTACTTGACTCATTTAAGCTATTCAAATTCACAACAAATTTAAGCTCACCTGATATCAAAATCTAACAAGCTCAAAGTCATATAGAAAAATAAAGGCATGATTATATTTGCATTCAAATTTCAATAATATTATACAAGTAACATTTTCTAATTTCGTAACAATACAGAGATGAAGAATTCAAAGATGAAGATAACGATGTTGAGTATGCTATCACTTTGCCTAATTGCCAATATCAATGCATCATCTAATGGCGACGACTATTTAGTCTTTGACAAGGCTGAAAGAGCAGTAGGTTATAAACCAGTAGGAGGTGGTATTGGTGGGTCGTGGCAGCAGTGATATTATTCGTGGATCACGTGGAACAAGCAAAGTTGGTACCAGTAAAATTCGTTAAGTCAGAGTTGGCACCAGTAAATTTTGTTGATATACTTATCAACCTGAAATAATTCGCGATAATTGTATTAAATAAGGAGAGTATTTAGGACTGACGGGTGATCAATTAAATGGAGCTGAGATGCTTCCATTGGGTATTGGAACTCATTTTATCCCATCTCAGGTATGCACATTTAAACATATCCCTTTATAAATATCATTGTACTATCAAAATAAGAAACTGCTCTAACGTTTTATAAATATGCAAGGACAAAGATGCAAATCCTCATGTGTGGGAAGACGTTATTCCACTGCAAAGGTAAAATCTTAGTTTCTAATTTGTAGTTTGTACTATTGGTTTAATGTAAGCAGGAGTTACTATAAATGCACAAACACAAATAGAAACAAAGCTGCAAACGCAAAGTACAGATTTTAAACTCAAACTCACTGTGTGCTTATTTATTTATATGAATTATAATGTCGTTTACATTCACGATCTGCTTACGAAGGGTTTGTAATTCCATATCCGAGACTTCAGCTTGGCGGGATAGAATTACAAGTTCGCCCTTGAGCTTTTTGATGACATCGTCTGGAGAACCCTCTTCAGATATTTCAGCTAAGAGGGTCTCCCTTTGACTTCATTTGTACTTAATTCATGAACCAAACCATCTAACCAATCCTATTTTGATGACCTCTGTTGTTCTTCAAAGATTGTTGATGTTGAGGATTTATGAGTCAGCTTAGTGTTCCTAGGTTCGGGTTCTCGTGGGGTGTCAAGTCCAGAGCTGCTCAGAACTTGATAGTGTAATATCGGAACCACTGGTTGATGTTGCCTGGTAGAAAATAGAAGTTGACAGAAATGGTTGCGGTTAAATTTATCAATAATTATAGGAAAGAAAGTTAAATCTTGGCATCAATACGCTCTCTGTTGTCTGTATTTGAGTATTTCAGCAAAGACGGATTCACTTGAAATTTTTTGCCCCACTATCCAAAATTGTCGTAGCTTTTCAAGACAATTCAACTTGAAGGCGGTCTTTGCACCAACAACAACCAAATATAATTATTTGGCCACTTCTCATAATGACTAATTTCTATTGCAAGATACCCTATTTGGAAATATTAAGGTGATGCATATGTTTATTGCAACATTTACTGATAAACTATTTTTGTACGCACCCTACCATGCACATATTAGCATCTAAACCTCATCTAAATCTTTTATTATGTAACCACTCTTCCTGCAAGTTCACAGTTACTTTGCTGTGTTTTTGGTCTTTAATGTTTAACAAAGTTTCATGTTTATCTTTGCCCATCATGGAACAAGATGATCAAAACGAAGAAGCTGCAATTAATAATAATAAGGTTTCAAAATCAGAAATTGAAGAAGAAACATTAAATTTCCTTGATTCACTGGATTAGTATTTCATCTTAATCAATTCATTATCCAACACTATTCTTCGTCAGGTTATTAATTCCATCTTATTCTTATCATTTCATAGTAAATCTAGGTATGAGCCTATTGAATTTATAAAACAAAATCAGTAAGCCGAAGTGATTTTTGCTTCAAGTAAGCTATGGCATTTCCTTTTTTCAGCTCCGCTTAGGTGCACAAGCAGTTGGTCTTTTGATGAAAAGCTTTTTATACAGACCTTATACAAGGTATTGTTTGAGATAATTGGTAGACAGGCATATTATAATGTATAGGAAGGAACTTGTATGTTTTCTCATGGCTTTATTCAAGTATATTTTTAATAATCTTAGGTTTCATGAACCATGCTCTAAAGAAGCCAATTATATAAAGGGATGAAGGACCACTTCTCTAGATCATATTTGATTGTCAAACAAAGGTGAAAACAAAGAAATAAGCAGGTGTGATATTCGCGTGGCTCCTTGGTTTGCTTTGGTTTTCTAAGCAGTTGATGAGCCGAAGCAATATCACTCCTGCATGTTTCTTCGCAAACTTTTGGAGTCTGTCTTACTGATGAATCGAGGTATGTGTTCAGTTTATCATATTACAAGATGAAATTTTTTACAAATCGAATATGCTTCTTTCTTTTTCGTAACATTTGCATTTTAAGTACCTTATATTATATATAAATATAAAATATGAAGTTTATGATGATTACTTGAATAGCATCTCGATATAGTTAATACACCAACAGATTCTTGCTAGGGCCTTCTTTGTTTTAAACAACCAAAGCAAGACCATACAATTTAAAGAATAATAGAAAGTAAAGAAAACCAAACATGCAGCCACCAAAGCTCTGCTTGATTGATTTGGTTAAATTCATATGATAAGTGTGGTAACTGTAGTATGTGTAGCTCTTAATAACCCACTATACATGTTTAAGTATATAGCTACTAATGCTTACAAGTGTAAATAACCTTATTCTTTTCCCGAACAGGGTTTGAATGACTAAAGCATATCACCATTACAGATCCCGGGATTGAAGAAGCCATGTATCACACTCTACGTTAGATAGACAGATGCATAGCAGGTATATATTTTCTAAAGACTAATATAATCTTTTCAACATGCTGATCCCATTTTATATTACCAAATACCATTTAGTAATAGCATAATTGGTAGTTGAATTAGTTGTAGCATACTAATAAGTCTTCTTAAATTTATCGTTTGGCTGGAATTTAATGTGCTACATCATGAGTGACCCCGAAGGGAAAAAATGGGATATTTTTTTGTATACATGAAACAAATCGTGTAGTGCATCTATCACGCACTCATGCTGACAGACTTGGTTACACAAATAATCTGAGAACTAAGGAATTCTTATTGACAAAAAGTAACTGTGATTAACTTTTCTTACAGTGATCACATTGGAAATGTAGGTCGTTATAATTAGATCACTATCCAAAAGCTATAGTATGTGGCATTATCTTCGAAGTATCAGAATGGAAATAGTTCCATTTTTCATTGGAAAACAGGAGCATTCTTTCTTGTGAGGTTTGATTGTATCCTTTTTATTCGTTTGGCTATGCAGCTCATAAGAGACCAAAGGAGCAGAATTTATTTGGAATTGTACAGGGCGGCCTAGATCCCATCTTAAGGTTATTAATAATTAACTTTTCAGCGCAATCTATCTTCATTCCTATAAATATCTTCCATAAAGGACCATATTTCTAACTTCCTATCAGGGATACATGTGTCCGAGGTTTGAAGGTATGCTCTGCAAATACCTAATCAATAACGTGTTAATGAAACTTATTCATATGTGTTAACTTATAAAATGTTATTTGCACATACTAAGAGCAATATTGATAGAGGACCCGTGTAACAATTTGTTGGCATGCCTGAGAATTGGCGAAATCAAAGGAAGTAGTGACATTTCTAAACCTTAGTCAGCCCCTGTTAAAAGGTACATAAATATACATTGCTTTCAGTCTTTATTTCTAGCTTTTTGCATTATGTTGTAATCGGATATTAGTATGTTTTATTTTTGTGCTTCACGTACTATTCAGAGTATTTGTTTTTATTTATTTTTTTAATAACCGCATATACTGTTATGGGTTGAAAAAATATCCGTCAGTGATTTACGTGCCTCCACCTTTTGTTGCAGCAACAATCATGGAGGCGTTGGAAGCGGAACTTGATTTGATTGTTTGAATTACAGAAGTAATACCTCAACATGATGTCATGACTGATGTCAAAGCTTCTTACTTTTGTCGTTTGCAATAACTGAAATTCATGCGACCTGTTATACGACTCGGTCTCATTAATCACTTTCGTTAAAGTCTCTCCATGTTAGATATGTTCGTTAATAATGAGACCTGCCTTATGCCACTTCTCTTCTTTCCCTTTTTAATTATATTAACAGACTTGATCAGGCTTCTTTACTAATATTTTTATTGCAGGTACCTATATTTCTGATTCAACAAAATCGACATGCATTGATTGGTAGAGCAACTGATGATCATGATATGAAAAGGGTTCTTGAGTTTTTAAAGAATGACCGGGTAAGTATTTCATAATAAAAGAAAACTATTGTGACTAGGTTACACTTACCTACTATATTCTGGTTGTAGGTTGTAGATTCTGTATATGGTTGCAACAGCGAGGTGATTAGGCCGAGGTTTTTTAGATTCAAAGCAGAAATAGGTAACCACTTTCGTATTTTAGAAAGATGATTATTTGTGCTTCAAATTGCAATATGAATTGAAATATTATACTTTCTTGTGCAGATTTCAATGGGGTGATGTTGGTTCATAACTATAAGAAGAAGATGACGCTGAAAGTGAAAGTGATGATGATATTACTGTGACGTTGCATATGTGTACGGCGGGGTTGTTGTATCAGAAGTTGTTGTCGGATGGTGGTAACGTGGTGGTGATCTCTATGCCGGAGGTGTTTAATAATGCAAGTAGCGCGTTATCCCCTGTGTTTACGGATCCTGATGTGTTGGATTGTCCCATTTGTCTACGGCCATTGTGCGGACCTGTTAATGCAGGTGAGAAAGGCATTGATCACAACATGTAGGTTGAGCAATTAGCAACGCATCACCAATCTTGCAAATGATTACTACTTAAGTGGATTGGGCTACCTTTTTTTGCACAAGATAACTAGGGGGAAGGTATACATTAGTTTGACTTTTGAAAGGCATATATATGGCCAAATCCCAAAACTAAATTTTAAATACCCTTATGTATGGCATGGTTTATCTATCAGTTTTGTGATACTTCTGTGAATATAAGATGGCGTTTACAGTTTGTTAGGGAAGTACAGAATATGAATGCATGCAATGACCAATGAGTTTTGTGATGTGCAAGTTCTTTGAACTACTATGTCTACATTACTTTTGAATGGGTTGATTCGGGTAATATATCTAGCAAGCAGTGTCAAATGGATTTAGATTACCCACCATAGGAAAATGCATGCATGTAAATGTTTATCTTCAAATTGACATTATCTTGACAATGACAATTACCAAGAGTCAAGGCCACATGGACAGCTATATGTCAGACTGTTAAGAATCAAACGAAAAAGAGGAATACAAAATCTATGTTTACACAAACACGGCAACCATTACAACTAAACGACAAACATTACAAAGTCGAAAACCAACATGCATTGATGTTTATTATTTTAATCTTTACAAGTT
>BQNB010145882.1:0-16651 GCA_026074375.1 Tanacetum coccineum
TTGAGCATCTGAGTGTCAATGCCACTATTGATATCCACATTGTTTTGGTTGGTCGAACGGTTGACTAGAGGGTTCCGGTTGACAGTTGGGTGTCGTCCGGGTGCCATTTTCTATAAGAAGGACAATGAAAATGACAGTTATGGCATGCATGAAAGTTATATGCGTAAGGATATTCGTGTTACTACAAATGGGCATGTCTTTTGAAATCAATACTGTTATTATTCGCAAACACGATGTTTATTTCAAAGAGTACAGGAATACAAGAGTTCACTAGCCGTGACAAACCCATAGCTTAGTGGTTACACAAAGGACATGAATAAAACTAGTTATTGTTATGGTAGATTTACTGGACCACCTCCTCGAGTGCCTCCTTTCTCTTTTGTCGTGCTTTCTCCTGAGCATTATTAGCACGATCCTCCGCATCCTCACACATCTGTCTAAGTTGAGTAATCAATTCGTCCACAGATAGTGTCTCCAACGAACTTTCCTCAATTCGGGGCTTTACATCCTACAGTGTCATGAAGGCTTCTAACTCCTCCGAACAAGCATTTGGGTAACGCTCCATGTCCTCGAGAATGGTATGCAACTGTCCTCTAAGACGTGTCGTGCATACGGTCAAGGCTGTCTCAAGAACAGGCACCGAATTCTGACTAATTTCCGTCCCGTAAGCAGTTAGAGCTTCTTCTCTCTAGGTGGGGTCCGTTTCAGCAATCATCCACTGGTAAGCAGCCATCGAGAATGGGGATGAAGGAGAGGGTGGTGGAGTAAGAGGATCAAGTTGATAATCATCAAGGTTAATAGCAGAAATTCTAGCATGTTCAGCAAGATTTGGCTCAATAGGTAAAATAGATATACGAGCAGTACGCTTGATAGTCGGGGAAAATAGTAATACAGACGACAAGACAAGTAATCCGAGAGTAGGACGTCTCCTGTGATACACCTGGGAGAGTGTGTCGGGGAGTCTGGGAGGTACTAGTGTAGTGTTATCGGCGTGTCTCAATTCATCCGAGTTTGACATGTCGCTGAGACAAGAAAATATGAAATAAGGATATAGATATATTTCAAAATACGCATAGTTAAGCCTGTTTAATACACATGTAACCCATATTAAGTATATGTATCTCATATATGTCTATTTCACATATATCCCATTTTAATATATATATACTCCTTTGATTGTTGATTCCTATGTACCCCATATTGAGAAACCAGCAATGACAGACAATAGAAGCATAATAAGCATGTTAAGCAGATAAGTAGTTATAGTCTAGTGCTACCTAATGCAACCTAGTTCTCTATAACTCAGAGCTCTGATACCAATCTGTCACACCCCCAAAATATCAGAGTATAATGGTAGCCGAGGGCGTGTGACTTCATGATTATCATACTTCTAAGCAATACAGAACGACCTCTATATGAGACATTTTAAGAAAACGGATCACTTGAATTAGGAAATAATAAATTGTTTAAACATTCAGCGGAAGCATAAAATAGACAATATGACATTGTTTTAAATAGTTCAAGTGATCTTCAGATAACGGGAAAATGACAGCAATGCATGAGACTTCATACATCATCTTCGTTCTTAATACCTGAGAAAGCATTGTTAAAGAGTCAACATAAAGTTGGTGAGTTCATAGGTTTGTTTAAGCAGAAAATGTTGTGTTATTAAATCATAAGATTTCACCCGCATATGACAATATAATAGATACAAAGTCATATAAATTGCATTACTATTGTCTAAGCTCATGACACCGAATCGTTAACATATACCAATAATAAATGAATGCCCTTGTAGGTGTCTAACCCGGGACACCCGTAATCTGAATTAAATGAAACTGTGTTTTCTTGACTAATGTCAGTCCAAGACAAACAGGGATGTCACTCCCGATAGATCTATACATAAGATTCGCGCTTACAAGAATTAACTGTTAATGATAAATCAGGCAGATAGAAACTTGGGTTAATTCGGGACTTAGACCAATCAGTAATGAGTAATTGTACTTGTATTCATATGTTTGAAATAAGCAATGTTCTCACCCCAAAAGATGATTTAAAACAATTGGGTAGGGGCTATGAAAACTCACCTTGACAGTAAATCGTCAGAGATTGAAAAATGGATTAAAGCACGTCAGATAGCGACTCAGTCAAACACCTAAGTAATTATGACAAATCCGAGTTTACATTCTAAAACTTAATGTATGCAACAAATTATGCAAATAGTCAAAAGGCATGGTCGTTATGAGGTAACGTTTTATGTTTTCAAAATGTTATTTAAACTGTTGGCTCTATGGATGACTTTACGATTATAAGTATCTATACATGAAATTATACTATTACGCGTCGTAGTTTATATTCACGAGACCATGTGATCTAATGAAAATATAAACGTTATTTGTAGGTTACTAGGTTTATATTTATCGCGTTTATTCATTTACAAACGAATAAACTTCTAAATATTTTTAGCATCAAAGGATTTATATTAACCGCGTTTAACTCATTTATACGTTATAAATTAATTTCGTCGCTACTATTTTTATTTCACCAAAAATCGTTGTTTTTATAGTTTTCTAACTTTGTGATTAAATCCCGTTTCACTAACGAGTTCACCCTTTTTCGTTTGAGTCTTGACACGGGACGACCCCAAAGACTCAAATAAACATGCACGTACCCATGCTTCCTTTTGTCTAAATTTCACTAGTTAAATTCCTTGCAAGTTGTTACATATCACATGCATTATTCTATACAAATATAAGATGATTACATGGCCTACATTGCTTCCATTCTTTTCTTGTTTTTTATTTGTCTGCCGAGCACAAGCAGCCACTGTTGTGGCCTCTATTCGTCCCTATGTATGTCACATTTTATATATCTAATGCCTGCATACTTCCTTACGTCTAGAGTTCACAAGTTGTATTTCATGCATGTATTAAAATATAACCCACATGGCCATTATTCTTTTCCTTTTTCTGATTCAAGTCGCAGCCAACAGTGGGTTTGACAACCATTTGTTGTGGTGTCTTCTTCCCTTCACTCACGCACCCTTAGTGATATATTTATAGGTTTCCTTTGTTACTTCGCATGGTATTATTTCTATAGGGTTAGTCATGGGATGGACGAAGGTCGAAACTAAGGGCGTGGTGATGAGTTTCTCGCAGCCCATTTGGCTGCAATGTAGCAGCAGCTGCTGCGAAACTCATGGGTTCAATCAATGATGGCAGACCACAGCGGGCACGAAGCTACAATAACAGTAGCTGGGCACGAAACCATAGTGACAGTAGCCTGGGTACGGGACAATAGCAATGGACAGTGGTCTGGTCTCGAAACAATGGTGGCAGTGGCCTTGGTGCGAAACAACAATGGCAGCGGGGCCTTGTTCCAAAAACCCTAGCATTTTATGCGCCTCTTTTTGTTTGGAGCCACGTTTTCGTACGAGTTTTAAAGTCGTTGTAATTTCTTTGGTTCGTTATTAGCTACTCACGTATCATATGTTGTTCCCTAGTTTTTCATATGCTTCGCTTATTTCATGCATGTCACGACCAAGTCCTTTACATGTGTGTCTACATGCGAACCTTGCATGGTTCATACCATGCAAGTCGTGTATACGTCGTGAAAGGTCGAGGTTTGTTAAACTACAAAGTAAAGATTATACTTATGACAAGCATTAACGGTGAAGTCGACTTACCGAGGTCCAAGCTTGTCGAATGACGGTGAGAAAAGAAAGGATGGTGGTAAGAGTTCGAACTTGGTTGCTACTTCTTCTAAAGCCGACACCCACTTAGCTCTTGCACTCAACGAAAATCCTCACTCAAATCGTATTGTTTAACTCTTGTTTTTCAATATTTAGTTATGATAGAATCGTTCATGCAAGGTTCCACATTTATACGCAAAGTGTTGGCTTGGTTACTGAGATTTTACATGTGAATGTATACTGTACCCACTATTGACGCATATGATACTATTTGTTATGATTACCCTTTTTATAATACTGTTAAAGAATAGATACTATTTGTTGGATTGAAATTGAAATGAAATTGAAACAAGACGTAGCATGTGAATGTAAGGTGTAGGACATGGGATGTAAGAATGCAATGATAGTGTCAGTTTGCTTATTTTGAATTTTCTACGGATTGACTTTGATAAGTATTTGCATATTAGCGTTGTGAGGAAATGAAACATCAACGTATATTTTTTACTTGGTAATATTTAAATATTGGCCCATTCATGGTTTTATTTATTGAGGTATAGACGGGTTTACAAAATAATATAATCGTGCGACTCTGTTTCGCGCGGCGTAAAAATAAAATATGATTTTTATTGTTACGTGTTTTCTAAAGTGTCCCTTTTTGATCCATAAACAAAACGACGATTTACACGCGTTATTATATCGCTTAAATAGTGCAAAATGTTGTATGTCGCTTGAAGAGTAACTTTTATTGGAAAAGTAACAGTAAATTTGCAATAGCTTTCGATACATAAAGCAACAAGAAGTCCTAAATTTTTTTGAGGTGCTACAAAAAATGATGGGACCATGAAGAGTCGAGGTTCGAATGAGGAATGATTTTTTGGCGTGATAAGAGGTAGGTCATAATACTAACAAATGAGGAAAAATATTCACGGCAAATTTGGTTATTACAGTTTACGCTTTTAGTTGGAGTTTAAAGTAGTTTAGATTGCGTTGAATCTTATATTTGTTTCGGTTCTGCAAATTTAGGGAAATGTAGGTGGTCCATATTCTTTTGAGGATTATGATCTGTATCTTACTTTAAACTCAACACTATAAGTCTATAACGTGTTATTTAGGGGGTGTTTTTATTAGCTTATTTTTTGGGATTATGAGCTTATTTAAAATTGAAAAGTTCATAAATTCATTTTTCCAGAGCTTATACGCTTTTTCACCCTTTAACCACTTCATTCTATCACAGGTGCAACAATACTAGCGTGAAAGAGAGTCCAACTAGATTATCAGGCAACTACACAGCGCGAAATTGTGTTTCAACTGCTGATGCAATACCAACATATAATTCGTAGATGATTTGTATACGTGAGGCATCAAATAACCTACGGTCATGGAGACTTTCGGTAAATAACCCTTCTCCATTGTTTTGTCTTGAAAGCGATTATGGTGCTAACTCATAGAAGTATAAGGTTAATGATCATGAACAATAGTGGTAAAGAGGGTATGTATGTTGCTAAGTCATTCTATTTTAAAAAGGTTTTGTTAAATATGTTTTCTAATTTGATCCATGTCATAGCTAGAGAGTGTTCATAAATCCAAGCACTAGAGATGTAGTCTGCACAACAACTGCTGAAGCTTTAGCCATGGGCAAGATAGTCATTTGTGCAAACCACGTCTCAAACGAGTTCTTTGAACGGAACTGTAAGTTAGCATTATTTTGGTACAAAAATGCATAATTTATGTTGTCTTTTTGCTTGCATGGAACTTGCATAGTGTTTATGAGATTGCAAGGTTTAAGTGTAAAAAGTATGAGAATATGTAGCGTAGAAGTAATAGATCAAACTCTTATTAAAGATATTGTAGCATTGTATTAATCAAGTAACTCTCACTGCACTCTAGGTTTAATTTGTATCTTATAGATGGTGAAAAGCCCCAAAAACATTATAAGAAGTACAATAAGGTGTGTAAATTTTTTAGGTTGCGTCATATTTGAATGGGCTTTTTGGAGACTTATTTATTCGTGAATGTAAAAGAAGTCATACACGGGTCAAATATATGCACCAAAGATAGTAGATACAAGTGTTTAATATTTTTTAACCACCATTGTTTCTACTGCATTTTATAAATATGCTGAAAAGACTAACATTTTCTAATGAGTTTTATATGGTAGTATACATGTAAGTGTCACTTCTTTAATATATAAGCAAAAAAAGTTATGTTTCAGAAAATAAGCACGTCGGCAGTGATTCCAAGAAGGTAATGATATATGAAACGATAGTGGTAACATCTGATTCAAGCGTATTTAAGGGGTGTTTGGTTGGGTTTGGAAAGTGAGGTTCTGACATGAAAATGAGTAAATGACCTATAAATTAAGTTGATAATGTAAAGCTTAGCGACATGTAATATGATCCATAAATGATTAGATAATCAGTTGGTCACTGCAACACTCCCTCATAAGTTAGGGATTTCACAAGGAGTGAAGAAAACAAATTGTTTAAAAGGCGTAGGCATGGTTGTTATCCCTGTTGGTGTACCTACAAAGCCAGGTATGACTAGTCATGATCTTTTTAACATTAATACAGGAATTGTAAAGACGTTGATTGAGGCTGTGGCTAATAATTGTTTTGTTGTGGAGATTAGTAACCGTTCTTAATGACTGTTATTTCCAAGTTATGCATTAATGTGTATATTCTCTATATTAATTACGTTTAAAAATCATGAAGATATCATGACTTCGACTATTGACATGAAAGATTAATCCAAAGGCCGTTCTATCCAAACGGCCAAGGTAAAGTTGATGAAAAATATCCACATTTTTGAGATAAAGTCACATACCTGTGTTAAGATTTTTCCAGTCCAAGACTCCACAAACCAAAGCTCTACACATATATACTTTGAACCGTTGGATGATATTGTGTGTTCTGGTATGTTGGAACTTTGTACTTATATTGAAAACCTTTGCTGAAATGATTGTCAAGAGGCCCATCAATCTTTACTTCATCGAAAGTTTCTGAGGGGAAGAAAAAGAAAAGGTTACATAAAAATTTAATCGATCACATCCAATTATTACTTTTGGAACCACTTACATGTCTATAGTGGCTGAATCGTTTTAAATACATTGTCGAATATTTTGGACTGAGAGGCAATTGGAGTTGAGGAAGCAAACGTGGACAAGCTTGCTGGAACTTATGAACAAAATACAAAGCAAAGGTGAGAGCACAATATAAACTTCAGTGGAGCAATAAAAGTTTTACAAATAATAACATGCTTTTTTTGGCTGAATAAATTTAGATACATTATGGAAGATTCAGACTCAGAAGAGGCGATTAGAGTTCAAAAAGTTTCGGGGGCCAACCATGCTAAAGAAAATGATGAGTAGAGGTCTTCCAAAATAATTAGTAATGAAATAAATAAGTTGCATCCAAACCTTATTAGAATTTTGCAGTAGTTATGAAAAAGATATGTTCTATCCCAAATGTGTGGAGTTTTTATTTTGACTAATGGTATGAACTTATTTGATGCTTCGTAGAAGTAAAAGTTTGATTATTCCCAAAAACAAAGCCTGGTGCATCGCACGCGTCTTAACGCCTCTTAATCTTAAAAGCTTAATGAGAGAGTCATCCCTCTATTAAATGTAGTATACATATATGGAAAATGTAATAAATCATATAAATTCTTGCTTAACACTTTATAGTATCAGTTTCCTTGAAAAAAAAACATCACGGTTTTTATATAACACTTTGTTTCCGGTAGATTTTATCAAGAGCTTTCAAAGGGTCTGCTGACCAGTTCTCGAGGCACTTCTATGATTTAATAATATTTTTCAAAAATTGAAATTCAGAATGCATTCTGAAATTCTATTGATTTATATGTGTATATTTCAATTTTAAATTTTAATAATTAAAAAAAGTAATAAATGAGTTTTAAAATGTTGTGAAATATAAATTAGTAAAAACTTTATAATGTACCTTATTCATTTATACATGTATTTAATAACATATAAATGACCTCTTATAAATATTTAGAACAGAATGATATATGCTCATTATATCTTAACTAATTATAATGTATAAACTTCTTTTTGGGTAAATACACTAGGACCAAAATAGCCAAAAGTTGAAACTTAAAATTCAATAATACAACTAATCAAACATATTATACAACCAATCAAAACATAACCAATAAATAATTTTTTGTAATACAAGTTAGAAAGGTATGTTTACTTCTATTTAATGCACAAATACATCAAATTAACACATATAATTAAGAGTCCACCAAAACTTACACACAATGATATGGCGACATAATTTGTCTAATAAAATATGAAAGTCCCAATTAATACGTCTATATGAAGATTTACAACACAAATGTGAACATGCAACACCAACAATAACTTTTCAATAGTGTAATGCGTTATTCCTAAGAATTAAAGATTACAAACTATTATGGATCACACTTGTTGAATGACAATGTAAGATTACTCTTTGAATAAGTACACTTAATAGATTATCAAGTTTACAAGCGAACTTATATAGACTCGCTTATAGGGTCAGCTGACTACTGTAAGTTCGACAAAGTAGTAAATGCACTATAATGACGACAACAATGATAAGTCATGACATTTACTACAACAAACCTTTCCTATTTATATTGATACGTGGTTGATCCCCTAGTGGAGGTAGGTGGGACACGTCAAGAATCCTGTGTTTGAAGTACGTCAGCAATTAATGCACGTCCATTCTTGGAAACATCCTGTCCATACTTTTGTGAACAGTTCTGCCAACTGTTCCCATTTTTCACCAAATCGTCAAATTATCCTACCTAAACTCACTTATAGATAAGAACTAAGTTTAGCTTGTTTATCTCAAAGAGTAACAAGATCAGCAAGGTATTACCACCCTTGATTCTCTTCAAATATTCAGCGTATCCTATCTACATACTAGCTGATATCCATCCCAGTTGACGAGTATGGCTTCAAGTAATCTTTGACTTCCTTGATGACGTCTTTAACTTGAATACGTCTGAGGTTGCTCGCTAAAGTTGTGCTTCAACAAGTACTTTCATTGCTCACAAATGTTCATCAATGAGTCTTTAATACTTAGCCTAATTTCTGTTTAAATATTGGTAGAGACAAATGGGCACTCAATTGGCCTAACAATCTCCCCCTATTTGAATATAAATTATGCTAAGTAAAAAATATTGTAAGTGAGAACACAGCTTCTTCTTACACATAATTTTAACAAGGAAATTAACAAAAATAATTCATTCATTGATGCATTAAAATTTAGTCAATACCTAGACCATCTAGATTCTTTTATACAACATGCCCAACTTCTACAAAATCAGGTCTGGCTTGAATCACATAAATCAGCTCATCATAGATTTCATGTGCAAACTCTGAGTCAATCTTGATTAAGTTCTGAATCTTGATTAGCTAAGGTGTTCTTGCCAGGTTATACTCACTCCTTCTCTGAAAGACCTGATTAAAGTTACTAGTGTACATCAGAATCTCAACCCTTGGTTCTTTGAACACTTGCCCAGCTGATCCACCAGTGATTCCCTGAGGAAGAGTCAAGTTCATGTGCATCCTATCCACCACTATATCTTCTTTAACAAACACCTCCTGAACCAATTCAGTTCTCCTCTTCCTTTTTGCTCAACTGGAGGGAGATAAAAGTCAGTGAGTTGTAAAGGTGGAGAGATGCCAAGCTTGTTAGATGTGGTTGCCACCCACTTAAACTTGGCTTTCAGATTCTTTAACAGTTGATCATTTGTAGCATTATGCCTTTTAGATGCTACGTCAAACAACTCTAGCCATTTAGTGAACCCCATCATCTTCAGTTTGAAGTTATCATAGATCTTGTAGTTTAGAGGTTAGTTGTTCGTTGCAATAAGCATAGTAGCAATCTTAGAAGACTTGTTAACCCTATAGTTAAACTTTGTGATAGGAAATGGATCATCTCTGGAACTGATGCAATGTAAGTATTCATCCCTCATTTTGTTCAAGTGATGGGTCCTCTAAGTCTCAATCTCAGACAACACTTCCTCCTATGCCTTCAGCATGTCGGGGTTAGCCTTCTTAGCTTTTCCCTTGATTTGTCTTTGGCATCCTTCAAGTCAGTCACTCTCTTAGTATCTTGTAGTTTCAGTTGTGCTTCTTCAATTATCATTGGCCCCTCCTTAGCAATTCTAATGTGTTTAAGACTTGATAGGCTTGGAGCTTATCCTCCTTCCATAAATGGCAAAATTGTTTTTATTGCATCATCAGTGGAGTAGGCTATGCCCTTTCTTTTGTCAGCCATTTTTGGATGAGGGCTTAGAGTGTACTGAGACGATCCTGATTTGTAACACCTCCAAAATATATGGCAACGTAATGGTAACTAGGGGCGTTACTTCATAATATATAAGCACAATATATAATCAAACGACTTCTATATGATTCGTTTAAATGATATCCTCGTTGATACGATTAAAAATAAATAAGTTTTAACAAGTGGTCCCATGAGTTTGCATTAAAAGAAAAACATAGTTTTAATACAACGAGAATAATTAAATGCAAGTGGAAATCTATGAAAAATAGTTTTGATGAATGAAGACTCTAATGCACTTCAACAACATCATAACGAGTTAAGAACCTGAGAAATACATTCTTAAAAATGTCAAAATAAAGTTAGTGAATTCATAGGTTTAAGTTAGTAATAAGAGTGGACCAGAAGATTTCAAAGTGTATGATAATAGTAACACATACAATATCACAAAAAGTAATTACAATTACGCTAAGCTCATGACACCGAAGCTACAACAAAGTTATGTATGCAAATCAATGCAAAGTAAATTGCCTAAGTAGGTGTCCAACCCGAGACACCTAAAGTTCCGACATGGTATACGTCCGTTAGTTCGGTAACTATGAAACAAGTAAGCGCTACTTACCCGAACGGGGATGTCAATCCTAATAGATCTATTTATAACAATGGCGCTTACACCAAGTAATTAACGGTTCATGATAGTGGGCATAGTGGTTATCGGTACTTAAGTTAATCCGTAATAATGTAAAAAGGTACTTGCGTCCATAAGTAAAAACCAGCAATGTCACTCACTCAGAGATTTGTAAAACAATTGTAAACAAGTTAAAGTGGGGCTATAAACTCACCTTAAGTATAAGAAATGATTTGAGAATATATCAATCAAGTGAAATGGTACCACGGTTCTAAAACGCAACCTAATTAATAACGGGTCGATTTAGAATTATGTGAATGTAGGGAAATGATTCATATGTATTTTTATAACTTTATATCACCATCTACATGTTTTCGTTTTAGTTTTATAAGTCAAAATAAGATTTACGTCAAGTTCTCTATTTATATTCATGTTTATATACCTTACAATAATTTCCATGTACCCATCTTTAATAAATCATAATTCGCTCATTTCTTAATATTTTTGGAAACTTCTGACTCATACGAATAGTATTTAAATATTACTACAACATTTCTTAGGATTTTATAGCTCATTCGGACTTCAAAACGCCCAAAAATGCCATTTAACTTACTCGAACAACTTACTATTTTAATAAACATAGATGCATGAACTTTGTTAAAAATTAAGTTTTTAGATCAACTTTGAAAAACCGTAACTTCTTCGTTACAAGGATTCTTGACGCGAGCGAGTACTACTTTTAAACGTGAGACCGAGGACTACAAAAAGCCTTTTAGGAGTTTCCTTCGGCTCAGAGCAAAAATGGGTAAAAAGCGTGACCAAAGATTCTAGTCAGCAAGCTTATTTATTAAAACATTTTCTTCGAAAAATGACTAGTTTTTACCCGATTTTCATTTGGTTATAACTCATTTGTTTTAGTCCGATTTTAATGAATTTTATATCCATGCAAAAGTATTTAAGTCTACTTTCAATCTTTCAAGCCCTCGTTATTCAAACCCAGATCTAGTGTCTTAAAAAAACACCATAAACTATTCTTATCAGCAAGTATATATTTTATATTTTACCACTTAATTTAACCAACAAATCGCAACTCCGTACTAACCTAGTCCCTTCCACTAATTTTTATAATTTCACCAACAAAACAACAACTCCATACTAACCTAATCCCTTCCACCAATTTATATCAAGAACACATCAACATCATTATAATCAAACACAATTACTTGCAAGAACATATAAACTATATGTAACTCTTTACATCTTTTTAAAAGAAATGTTTTTACACAAACATGAAGTGGTGATAATTTTTATATGTAGATGATGATACTAAAAAAAATATAAACATGTATAATATATATTTATAGAAAATGAAGATTTATATATGAAATGAGTATGAATGCTTACTTGAAAAGGAGATTGATTAATAAAATATAACGTAAGTTTACTACTAGAAAACCTTAACTATGTGTATAACCCAAGTTTCCAAACCCCTTAACAATAAGCTAACAATAAGCTATGATACGAATAATAAAATCATGCAAAATACTACACTAGAAAGTTTTAGAGAGAGAGAGAGAGAGAGAGAGAGAGAGAGAGAGAGAGAGGGTGACGAGGAGAAGAGAGGAAATAAGGAGAGAAAGAAAGAAATATTAGATTAAAGAGAGAGGAAATCACCAACCCTTAACCCTTCCTTAGCCCTCCTTTTATAGTAAGGAAAGAGGAACTACGAAGCAATTAAGGGTTTTACTTATTACAACATAGTCCTTCCTTAATTGCACTATTTAATCCCTATTATATTAATCTTTGATAAATGTCCATGTAATCAACACTATTCTGTGTTTTTAACAATCTCCCCCTAAGGAGCAATTACATAGGCCTTACAAAAGTACGGGGATTAATAGTCTTGGGACGTCTACCAACATACTCTTCTAACCTTTTGAGATGCTCTCTGATCTTGAGTGTCTTGTCAATCTTGTTAACCATCTCGTTTAATTTCTCAACATCCATGCCAGTCCAGTCTCTTCCCTTTAATCTTTTGTTGCCCTTACCCAATTTGTTCTTTGTCACCATGTCAATTGATGAGGTGTCATTTTTTACATTATTTCGAGGTAATTTAACCCTCTAAATCATGCAAATATGCCTAGATTATGTGCTTAATCGTTTGTTTTTAGGTTTTTTATCACTTGGATGGCATTTAGAGGAAATACACATGACTTGGGCTTATTTGGAGAAGAAACGGACAAGACTACGACTCTACACCAAGTATCTTGAAGAACCACGCATACAGAGCGTGGAGACGGCGTCGCTAGTATAAAGCGACGACGTCGTGATTTTCATAGTAACGACGTCAAGGATTTTGTGACGACGTCAGAATGTAACCGCCTTAAAGAGGATCTAGAATCATCTACGTGGCGACGACGTCATGGCTTCAAAGCGATGCCGTCGCGTCGCTTTTCTTATAAATACAAAACCGATTTTAGGGTTTTAGGTGTGTAACTTTGTATAACTTTTGGGAGATGAAACCTAGTAATTCTAGCAGCTTTTAGGCCGTTCTTAAGGCCTCAATACCCTATTGTAACTGACCTTAATCCATGTTTTAATTAAGTAAGATTATTTATCTTTAATCATTCAATATGTCTATGTGTTGTTTGATTGATCTATGTTCTTGCTTTCTTTATAACATGCTAGGATAAACCCTCCTTTGTATTTACTTATGATTGTATGAAACTTAGATTGTAGATCCTTTTAATGTTGCTTCTTGTGATGGATGTGCGCGTTAGGCTTTAGAAAACTAGCCATAAGATATTAAATTGGCGTAGACGTCTAGGGAAACGCAAGTGTGTAGAAATGATACCATCCGGTAACACTCTTCATACTACCTTACCCCTAATATGGTTGATCCCTCTTAAGATATTTTAATTGAATTTAATATACTCTTAGGGGCCTTGTAATAGTTTTCATACTACCTTACTTGTGCGTTGTCTTAACAGAATATTAAATAGACGGCGGGTTCTTGTAATTCGTTCATGACTTAGGAAATACTTACACAAATCATCACAAGTGTGACAAAGCAACAAGATTAAGAGAAACAATCTAAGGAGTAGTATATGATTAAGTAAAGACATCTTTTTATCATAAAGTAATCACCAGTAGTTTAGATTATATTTAGTTTAATTAGTTAAACAAACCAACCTCTCAAACCAATGATATTTACCTGCTTTCATAAAAACATAAAAATACAAAAAGAATCTTCTCTCAACCCTGTAGACCTCTGTTAGATTGTGAACAAGCCTTCCCAACCTATTCCCTTAGAGAATGATTACAACCCACGAGTCTTGCCTATACTACACTGCAACGATTAGGTACTCTGCCTAGGGAGTTGTAAAACTTCTTGTGAAGTCTTACGACAACCCCACATCAAGTTTTTGGTGTCGCTGCCGGGGAATAGTTAGGTTTTGACCATTGTTTAACTTAGGTCTACTCGCTTGAATCCTTTCAAGTTAGATTTTATTTAGTTATATTAGTTTTCTCGTAGTCTATCTTTTCTTTGTGTTTTTGTTCGTAATTTTCATTGACTATTTCATTCTTCTTCATGGAGAACGCGAATCCATCATTGACATTAGGACCTCTCTCTCTCAACAGCCCCTTGCCACCACTCACACTGAACTAATGGCTAAGGTAAATAAACTTTTAAAAATGAGGCAAACCATTGATTCTCTCCTCTCTAAAACCATTAATGAATTAGCCAACCAATCTTCCAATTCTGAGACTTTCTGCCCTAGAGAAAGAATAAGGAACTTGAACTAAGAACGCAACATAGAAACAATTTTCAAGAAGAATTTTTCAAAGATATGTTCCCTACTGAGGAAGAATTAGCTTACCGTAAAGAACTATTAGGAGAACCACACCCCCCTTTCTCGATCCTAAAGCCCAAAATTAGGAGAGGCGACCCCTGGAGTTTGAAGATTCCTGGCATAATTGGCACCATTTACACGGGACATGCATACATTGATCTATAATCTCCTGTTAACATCATGTCTTGTGCCTATTATAATAAAATAAGAGAAAAATCTTTTCAGGCAAGAAGAAACCCATACCAACCATACAAGTTTTGTAACTTTGTTGGGAGAGCTAAGAATGTGCATATATTTGTTGGGTGTTTCATTTATGTCGTGAACTTTATGATTTTAGAAGACTTGGGCAATGTTATTGATGGTGGGCTAAGTGAGGTGGTCATGGGGAAACCTTTTGTGCAAGCATCTAAGCTTACTTATGATGAATCCATATGGTTAATTAAGTTTGCCCATAGGGATGATGAAGTTGTGTTTAGAATGCCTCAAAGAACGAAATAATTAGATCTAGTATCACCTTTGGAAAAAGATAAGTTTGAAGCATTCTTTGTGGAAAACTTGAAGGTTAGGAAAAAGGGATTTAAGCATGTCCTTGAAAAGAGAAATGGATATTACAAAGCTTGCATGAACCTTGGACGTACTTATAAAAGAGATAGAGAAACAATTAAGAAACTCAAAACCAACGACATAAGTATCATCAAGCTTAAAGAGTAAATGTGACTTCGAGTCTAGTTACAAGACTCGTAAATAAATAAAAGCACTTATTGGGAGGCAACCCAATGTTTATTTTCCCGCATTTAGGAGTGTCGTGTGTTTTAATTCTTCTCGTTTATTGTTTTTGTGTTTGAATCAATTTTGTAATCACGCTTTGATTTGTTTTTAACATTGTCTTATTAACAATCAAAGGTATTCTGCATTAAATAAGTGTAGGGGAAATTATCCGGTTTATAAGAACCAATTCAAACACATAAGATAAATTGCTTAGATTAATTCGTGTCAGTTTTGAGTCATATGATTGTAATGATTAATCTCAGGTTTTATGTAGTATTTTACACAGGATATAACTAACAAAATTGTGTGCAGGAAATTTTTCAAGAAAAATGAAGAAAAAATATTTACAGTGGCTGGAGACGACGTCAGGGTTAATCCTGACGTCACGCCCCAGCCACGTGAAAATTTGACATTTTTCTATTATTTTTGAAAAATAAAATGTGCAATATCTAAAATTTGTAATTTTTTTGTAAACCTGCAGAAACCTATGATTATATCATTACTCTCATCCTATCTTTACTGCTTTCATAGAGTCAGCCCTAAAATTTCGTTGTATATGTATCTATCTTGCCAATTTTGTGCTTGGTGTAGTTGTCTTTGTCTTTGATTACAGGTTATATTTGATGAGAAGAAGCTTGAAGTTCTTAGGAAGTTTCATTAGACGATTCTTGGAGGACGATTAACCAGTTATCGCATGTTTCTTCTCTATTATTGAGCAAACCAGGGGAGTACTAGTTTCTTTTACTTGTTTTGTTTTCCCTGTATTAGTTTATACGGTTACTTTTATAGAACACTAAGGACAATGTTCAACTTAAGTGTATGAGGAAATAAGCCTTAGAAACTATTCCTTTAATTTTCATTTGCTTTTTCTTTAAAACGATAGGTAATATATCTAAACATAGCATAGACGGTAATTTTAATCCATATTTAAAAAATTTATGACATATACTGATGAAAACCGAGTATTAATAGCGTCTCATGAATAGGAATTTATATGACTAGCATAAAAACCCTCAAAATTCCACCGCCAAAATATGAGGTTCGCCTTTAGATCTTTAGGAATTCGGGTATCCATTTTTGATACCCAAGATAATTTAGACCTTTAGCTTGTTCAAGTTAAGGTTCGAATGCAGTCATATGTGTCTATTTCGTCGTTACGGATGTGTACGTATGGTCTTTGCCGCCTTTTTTGGAACATTGGTATCGATATTAAACTATATGAGTGTACCGGTAGTATATTAAATTCTAGAACTTGTTTTTATGATGCATCCCGAGACCGCATAGTAAGTATTAAGATTTGCTAGATAAGATGCACTAGGATTAATCCATGTTCAAAACCTGTAATTGTTATTATGGTTACATCGACTATATAACTATCCCACACCCTTACCATGCACTCATTTTTAGTGCAGGA
>BQNB010145883.1:0-14818 GCA_026074375.1 Tanacetum coccineum
GAAGTATTTAAGCTTTTTAATTAAACATATATTCAAAAATAATAAAAATTTTGAAGCATCATACCTAATAAGGAAAGATTCTTTTCTTTTAAATGCAAAAGTCCTCACTTTTCGTTTTCCTTTACTAAGTAAAAGATGTATAAATGAACTTTAAGAGTACTCGGTGCAATGTTTTTTTCATCCATTATTCACTAACAGTGCACCAACAGCGGCGTCAAACTGCACCGAGTTGGGTTCGTTTTTTTTTCAAAATGAAACTTTGGGCAACGGCTATAAACGGGCAAAATAAAATACCTTCTTTTTACTTATAGATACCTAATTTTATCTACCACATTTCATATATTTAACCCAAAACAACTAAACTTTCACATAAAATTCCTCCTCAACTTCAAAAAATGTCGCAACAAAATAATGATTGGCTCCTTAACAATATCTTTAATTCGTCATTTTCGTCCGTTAATTTGAGCTCCCCATCACCCGCTACACCACCATCAGCCCAACGCCATCATTCGGACAATATGGAAACCCGATGCCATCATGTTAGGAATCGAGAAAAGACTCGGTCACTATCAATATTATTAGTTCTTAGCTCGTAGTAAAGTGTTTATTAATTAAGTAAAGGAAGCGGGCCGGCCCATGGATAACCCATAAATACCCACGACCCAAGCTTCCCTTTGTAACTATAAATACTCTCTTCACACATAAAGAGGGTGTTGGTTTTTACACATATTATGCTATTACATTGTTTCTCTTTCTAGAAAACCTTCCAACCTCTTTCTCTCTCTAAACTTCTTTATTCCATGTATATTGTTATGAGATTTGATATCCTAAAATTGGTATCAGTCGTCATGGATTGATTACATGATTGTTTGTGTGTGTTTTTGCTTGAAAAATCTAGAAAATCTAAGTTTTTAGTCATTTTATTCGAAAATTAAAGTGGTTTAACTTTTGATGTTAAAATGTTAAAAGTTTGATTTTTATGATTGATATATACTAGATATAGTTAGTTTTGCAAAAAAATTCAAGAAAAACATTGAAAAGTGAGTGTTTTAAGTGTTTTTGTATTAAAGGTGTGTTTGGTTATTTTTGAAGTTCTAGTGGTTTGGTCTGTTTTTGTAGCAATTTGACTCGTTGGTTAGCGATTTGGCAGATAAAACTAGCGATTTGAACCTTGAATTTAGCGATTTGGCTATTTGAGGTTAGCGGTTTGCCAAGTTTATTGTAGAGATTTGGCAGTTTCAAATCAGTAGTTTGGCATTCTCATTCTAGCGGTTTGGTAGGTTGAGTATTAGCGATTTGTCAAGGCTTGAAACAGCGGTTTGAATCTTTCTTACTAGCGATTTGGCACAGTTTAGCTAGCGGTTTGATTCATTCCAAATAGTGGTTTGACATAGCTTAATTAGCGGTTTGAATACTTTTCTGTTAGTGATTTGACTAGTAACAAATAGTGGTTTACTTACTTTTCACTAGCGATTTGGCACATTTGAACTAGCGGTTTGAATTCATTCTTCTAGCGATTTGACAGATTCAAGTAGCGGTTTGATCATATTTCTTGCAGCGATTTGCTTACTTTATTCCAGCGGTTTGAGGACAATCTTTCAACGATTTGTCTTAGTAAATCCCGTGGTTTAGTATCATTTCATCCAGCCATTTGACTGTTCTTCCAGCGATTTGATCCACTTAACTTATGAACTTAAAATAAACCTAAATTACTTAAATTGTAATAACCAAAACACAAAACAAAAATAATTAAAAAACATCACAACTACACAATCATCACTAATCATTGAAATGATCTTTGATATCATTTCACATAACAATCATTTCAAGATGTCTATGATGGCAGAAAACGTGATTGCAACAAGGGCTGATAACCGTCCTTCTATGCTCGAAAAGAGTCAATACAACACATGGCAGAGTCGTATGAAACTTTATATCAGAGGTAAGGAACATGGTAAAGATATTCTTAACTCAGTTCTCAATGGTCCATTCAAGTATGGAACAGTTGAAGTTCCTGGCACACCAACTACTGTTGCTTACATGAGGGAAAGAACATACGAAGATCTCACTGACAAAGAGAAGATTCATAAAGAATGTGACATCCGTGCAACTAATATTGTTCTTCAAGGATTGCCTCCTGATGTTTATACTCTTGTGAATCATCACACAGTTGCAAAAGAAATTTGGTATCGAGTCAAGCTACTAATTAAAGGGAACGAGTTATCACCCCAGGAAAGAGAATCCAAGTTGTACAACGAGTTTGATCGGTTTATGATCCTATCCTTTTACCTTTTAGTATTATATATAAATATAATATATATAATAAATATATAATATAAATATATAAAAAGGATAATCTCAAGAATATCAATAATAAGAGATAAGAATTCGGTAAGGCTTTTTAAAAGGAAAATTACTTTTACCCAAAGTAAAAGTCCAAAAAAACTTCCGGTCGTGTCTCGACGAGGCGTGAATTTAAAAAATCGTAAATCAGATTCGTGATCGCTAAAGCTTCTTGAATGGTATTGATATTTGGATTCTATTTCTACTAATAATATGCAAAAACAAGTAAAGGCAAACTAAAAACGAAAGTAATTAAAGCTAAAATACTAAAAACGATAACGGGATTCAAATCCTGTTCTTTAAAAACCTAAATTCTACAAATTTAACCCTAAAAATGCAAAATTAATTTTTAACAATCCTAAATGATAAAAGGAAATTTAAAAAAAAGAATTATATTTTTTTTACTTAATTTTACTTTTTATGAATTAAAAATACGAGTTGTTTATCAAAATTAAATATTAAAAAATACTAAACTGAATAATGAATAAATATCAGAAAGAAATTATGAAAAGCTATTTTTGAAGAAAGCCAGAAATCTAAAGAAAAATAAATTGGGTCACGACCCACCCAGCATATCAAATAAGCGAAAATGGCTTATAGCTTAAAACGGGGGGGGCCATAAATATTGTTTAAGGGGATGGTGTTAAATGGGGAGGCAGGGATTTAAGGCGGCTGTGAGAAGAGTAGCCGCAGAGGTTGGTGCGGGGGGGGGGGTGGGGGGTGCGCGCGTTGTGTGAGTGTGTGGTAGCAGGGCGTGAGGGTATCAGGATGAGCGAAAGGCGAGGTTATTATGGTGATGGGGGAGACATGCGGGTGGTTTGTGAGGTAGTGAGGGCGGCTGGGCTATGAAGCTTTTTTTATTTGTCTACTTAGCGAGACAAAGAAAACAGTTCTGACAAAAAAGTACCTATATGACAATACTTCTGCTATACTAGACTTGTAACAGCGCGAATCGCTGCACACAGTACTAAGTGAGTGTTGGAAATAGCTCTCTGCAACCTTCTCAGTACTCTCTCGACCATCACATCAAATGTCTTTTTAAGATTAAAAAAGCACTTTTAATAAAAGGCAATTTTTTCTAAAAAGCACAAATAATCCTGAAATAAGCAAAATAAGTGACAGAATTTGCTTTAAAAACAAAGAGTTTAAAACCCTAAACAGTTTTTGGCTTTTTGGTTAATAAGCTAAAGAAAAAGTAAAATAACTAATACAGCTAACACCTAAACCTAAGAACACTTAAACCTAGAAAATGCAAAGATAAATACTCTAAAAACATGAAAGGCAAGAGGACAGTTTGAACTTAAAACTTAAAGGCAAATTTGGGAATAAGCTTTTAAAAGCTTAACTTAAAGTAAAATAAGCTACAAGTTTCTTAAACTAACCTAATAAGCAAGACTAAAACCCAAATAAGCAAGTCCAATAAATCCAATAAGCCTCAGATAAACAAATAAAAATTTGGCACAAAACTAATAACAAACAGCCAAAAGGGGGCACTTTCTAGCTATTTTTTTAAGCTAGGAAATGGATCCTTATGGCTTAGTGGCTTATACCACTGAAAAACTTATCCAACAAGCTATCTAAATCAGCAAAGAAAAAGGAGTTTGAAATACAAATAAGCTATTGGGACCTATAATTTTAGTTTATAAGACAAAACGAAGAAAGAACTAAAGGACTAAAATCATCATTCAAGAATTCTACAAGCTGGTGGAGAATTATTGAAGATTTAGTCAAAGATATCAAATTATAAAGATATCAAAAGATCTCCTTATGAAGAAAGAAGATAACAAGAAGATCAAGTTAAATATTTAAAAGATTTATGTTTATCTCTTTGTAAAACCTATTATCTCTAGTATATAAAGGGATACAGGTTATAGGTTTTAGGCATCCAGAAAAGTATGTGTAAAAAAGTGTTAGAGATGTAGGACTCTATAAGATTGGTGTAGCCTCAAGGTAATCAAGGTTTTCCTTGATCCCTGTTACAGTTCATTGATGTAACCGTATTATTATGATCAAATAATATTGGGGTTGTGGTGAATGTTTGGTAAAACCTTGTTATAATATCATTGTTCTTATGTTAATTCCGCTATACATATTTTATGTTCATTGATGTTGTTAATCCTAGACTAAGCCTAGATCTTTAAACTCAACATGTGGTATCAGAGCCTCGTGGCTCTCGATCTAGGATCTACAAGGTTTATAAAAACCCTATAAAACCCCAAATTCAAGTGAAAATCGTGTGGTGAAAGTTTTATGGGGTTTTGAAGATTCAGTGCTATAATGATGCTTATAATCGTCCTCTCTACCTGTTTGGGTATGCAATACGATTAGTAAGCGTTGTTACTATTTATTTGGGTTTCTTTTTGATCCGTTGTGCTCTAACTGATCAAACCCTAGACAATTTTGGGTTTGAATATTTTTCAGATCTGATGTGGTGTATACACGGCTTGTTATGAATTCATTCAAACTCTTTTAGGGTTTTCTTGATAAGTCGTGATTGTATAAAGCTTGGGTTTGCACTAATGGTATCTATGGTGGTCATGATTTGGAAGAGAAGGATGTTAATGTTATTCTTGATCATTATCGTGCTTAAATCAGAAGACAGGAAAATTTCAGACAATGATCTATTCAGCTGTTATACAACTGTTAAATAGATAGTTACTACTGTTGGATTTTGAAACAAAAGATAATGCTGTTAAAGAAGATTAATGCTGCATGTAGTATATAACTGCTGTTTGTTTAAATTAGTGTTGCTCGACTCATTTAAATGCTGCTAGGGCTCAAGTCATACTTAAATGCTAACAAGGATGTTAATGCTCTAATGTACTTTGTTCTGCCTAGTATGAAGAACAGTAGTAAGTCCATTGAGTTTAAAACTGCTAAGGATAAAAAGCAGTTACTACTGTTATTATTGTTGTTTAATACTGCTAGCGTTAAAAAGCAGTTACTACTGCTTGTGGTAAAAGCAGTTAGTTACTACTGCTTGGGATTAAAAAGTTAATACTGCTTCATGATATTAATACTGCTATTGAATTTAAGCCAGTATAAAACTGCTCGGGTATCAATAAATTAATACTGCTTCCTATGTTAATATTGTTTGGGTTAAAAGAAGTTAGTACTGCTAGAAGCAATTACAACTGCTAGCCTTGTCCGATCAAAGAAGTAGTACTGCTAGCTTTGACAGATATCAGATAACACACACATAAGATTTTTGGTTTAAGATTCACTTAAATTATGGAAAAAGGCTCGTTTTTCGTATTTTCTTAGAATAATTGGTTACAAAGAAGGTTGTTTATGACTTATTTGAAGATGAAGTAGATTTTCAGAATGCTGTACTTATTATATCTATTAAAGAACTTGGATATTACTTTTTGGTTATATACGTGTTTATTGAGAAGACTTGAATAAAAACCTAGTTTTTACCCTGATGTAAGGAGATACATTATATACTGCGCTGGTATTTTACTATCACGTGGTCAGTGACTCATGTAAGGCATGCGGATTTATTAAGAGATCGAGGTCTACTCATAAAACGAATAAAAGATTATGATTCTTATCATATTATAGTGCAAGACATAAAACAGAGTTTGGGTTAATCTACATTTCACATCAAATTGTAATACTTATTTTTCTTCATCAGTAATCAATGCATAAGCCCACTTCAAGAAATGGTTTAATTTACATATGGGTTCAGGGGAAGCCTTAATGTTATAAATGTTTAACCAATTATATGCTACATTGAGGTGGATGTTTTACTACTGCTAGCCTTTGTTACTACTTCTAGTGTAAGTTTCTACTTTCTCAAGTTCATTTTTTTCTTATGTGCTTAATGGTTGGGCAATTTTGAGTTTTGGAAAGGCAGAATTAAAAGTGCGATAGTGTTCGTATTTGTGAAGATCAAAGTATGCATACTTTAGTTACTCCTATTTATATGTGACAAAAAATGGGAAAGAAGAATTTGGTGATTTGACAATTGAAGATCTGTGGTAGTTTAAGGGGAAGTTTATTCATTCATATATTAACATCAGGGAAGTTTGACTTATTTGGTTTTGTTATTATTAACTAGGGGAAGATTGTTGGGAATTATATTTGAGTTGATAAGACAAAACAAGAATGAAACTAAAGGACTAAAATCGTCATTCAAGAATTCTACAAGCTGGTGGAGAATTATTGAAGATTTAGTCAAAGATATCAAATTATAAAGATATCAAAAGATCTCCTTATGAAGAAAGAAGATAACAAGAAGATCAAGTTAAATATTTAAAAGATTTATGTTTATCTCTTTGTAAAACCTATTATCTCTAGTATATAAAGAGATACAGGTTATAGGTTTTAGGCATCCAGAAAAGTGTGTGTACACAGAGTGTTAGAGATGTAGACGTCTATAGAGTTGGTGTAGCCTCAAGGTAATCAAGGTTTTCCTTGATCACTGTTACAGTTCATTGATGTAACCGTATTATTCTGATCAAATAATATTAGGGCTGTGGTGAATGTTTGGTAAAACCTTGTTACAATATCATTGTTCTTATGTTAATTCCGCTATACATATTTTATGTTCATTGATGTTGTTAATCCTAGACTAAGCCTAGATCTTTAAACTCAACATAAGCTATGAAAAAGCTTATGGAAAATGGTTGTGACACTCAGTGTCTGCTGAGTTATTAAGTTTTTTGAAAAGACAAAAGGGCTTATTGTAGCCCTATTTTTAAGCAAGTAAATAAGCTTTAAAGACTAAAATAAGCCTAAACAGATCAAGCTTATACTACTAACTACTTGTGAAAGAAATTACAAGACCTAAAACAGATTTTTACTAACTTAAAAATAAGATTGAAAAAGTGGACTTTTTAAACTTAAAAACTGACACAAAACCTTGACAGATTTGAGTAAACTTTTACAAAACCAAAGTAAATTAAATAACACTCAATCTACTGCCTTTTGACACTAATAACAACACTAAAACAACACTGAAAAATATTTTCAAAAGCTTTATCAAATAAGCTATGCCAAACTGTTTTGAAACCATAAATTTAAGTACCTTATAGAAAAACTTAAAAACTCACTTTCAAACTTAAAAACCCTTAAAAACAGATCAATACAGCTTAAAGAAGGCTTGCCAAAGTTGGCTAAGTAACCCAAAAAAGTTTTACAACCAATTTTTGACCCACTTTGCCCCTTAACCCAAACACCCCTTTAAATTAATGAAAACTATTTTGAGCTTAAGACAGACTTTGAAAACTTATGAAAAGAACAGACACATTAAGCATAAGGTAAATTAAAGGCAAGTAAGCAATTAAAACTCAAGAATAAGCACTTAAAATAAGTCAACAAGAATAAGCAGTTTAAACTAAAAAGTGACAATTATAATGAAAACTTTAGACAAATTAGACTTAATCAACAAGCAAGTAACAATAAGCATTAACAAACATAAATAAGCAAAAATAAACAGTAAATAAGCAGATAATAAGCATAAATAAGCAAATGAACATTAAAATGCTAAAAATGGAAATTAAGAACTCACAGGTGGTCCTTAGCTTTTGGTTAAGAACTTAACACCCCAAAACCAGTCCTAATGCTTCCCATGAAGCTCTAAACCATGACCAACCACAATAAACCATGCTCCATTGCTTTTGACAGATTTTTGAGTGATTTTAAGTAAAAAAGGACTTAAGACACTATAAGCTATGGACAAGCTTATAATGTTTAAGTAAACAGCTTAAGTGAAATATAAAAGAGCTTTTGTGAGCTTATAAAACGTTTTTCAAAACATAAAATGCATTACCTTAAAAACAGATTAACATAAAAAATTAGATTTCATTAAACTTAAAGAAAATAGTACAAGGCTTTTTAATTAAAAGTACAATAAGCTAAAAACATTAAATATAAGCTAAAAAGACTAAAAACTAGATGCCCCTTAGGGTTTACAAAAGTCCGTATTTATAGAAGAAAATACAAAGTCTTGGGTCTTCAATGTGTTTCTTCAGTGAGAGGGATTATGAGTGTGTTTCTTATGTGAGAGAGCTCGAATATCAATCTCAGCCATCCATTTTGTGTGTTCTCCAAGTTTTATCATCCAAGCCATAGAATCTTTGTCTTCTTCTTTAGATGAATGGTGTTAAAGGGGATTGCCAAGGTGGATATTGGTCCATGTGATGTAGGGTTGTATGGGAAAGTGATGGTTTTGTTTGATGGTGCAGAGGTCGAGGTAAAGGGGACGATGAATAGTAGTGGCGGGAAATTTAGGATAAGGTTTGAAGATAACGGGGTTAATCCCCTGTTTTCGTTAAGTGTTTGCATCGTTAGTCCTTTTGGACTAATGGTGCAAGGGTCCAAGGACTAATGGTGTAAAGGACTTAACAGCCTTATGGTTGGGCTGTTAAGTGGGTTTGGGCTTTGTTTGGGCCGGTTTTAGGATTTAAGGGTTTTTTTGGACTTATTTAGTCTTCATAATGTTTAAATGGGCTGACCCGGCCCATTAGATGGGTACGGGTTGGCCCATTTAACATTTCTTCGATACCGGCTTTGTCTTTGACTTTTGACTTTGACTTGGTTGACTTTGACTTTTTCACGCTCTTTCTATTTCATGCTCGGTTTTGTCCGTTTTGGCTTGATTTTTGCCCTTTTTGTTGATATCCGTTACCTGCACAATACAAATAGCAAAACAAGCATATATATGGCATTTTATGTCCGTTTTTTGTCATTTAGGCTCGTTTTTAAAGGTAAAAGGTATGTGTAATTAAGCACATACCAGTTTATGTCTCAGAAGGGGGAGACAATTCATTCGTATTACTTGAGGTTTGGCCAACTAATAAATGATATGACCTCCATTGGGATGACTATGCAAAAACTCTAAGTCAATACTAAGTTTGTCAATAATCTTCAACATGAGTGGAGTAAGTTTGTGACTGATGTTAATTTAGCAAAGAATATACATGAGTCAAACTTTGATCAACTCTTTGCTTATCTAAGGCAACATGAGGCCTATGCCAATGAAGTTCGTTTGATGAGAGAACGGTTTCCTGATCCTCTTGCCTTGGTTGCTACTACTTACAACACACCTCCTTACTACAACAATCATCAATCTTAGTACAACACTCAGTCTCAATATCATCAATAGATTTCACCAGTTGCTCAACAATTCTATTCACCTCCACAACCATAACAGTCTTATATAGCACCTCCTCATCATCACTCATATCAACCACAAGTTGTTCCTCGAACACCAGTGGTTCATCATCAAGCTTATCAAGCACATGCTATTCATTAACAACCATAAGCATCATTTCTACAATTGGATTTAGGATTAGTTGTACCATCATTTCTACTCTCAGATGATCCTATTGCTAGTCTAAACAAGGCAATGTCTTTCATTAGCACATCATTTGCTTCCCGATACCCACCAACCAACAACCAACTTAGAACCTCGTCCAACCCAAGAAATCAGGCAACTATCCAAGATGGAAGAGTTACGGTTCAGAATGTTCAAGGGCGACAGTCACAGGGGTATGCAAGCAGTGGGTCCAGGGGTAATGCTACAGGGATTAACAGAAGTGTGGGCTCAAATACAACAAGTCAGGCTAAGGTTGTTCGTTGCTATAACTGCCAAGGTGAAGGGCACATGGCTAAGCAGTGCACTAAACCAAAGAGGCCAAAGAATTCTGAATGGTTCAAAGAGAAAATGTTGCTTGTTCAGGCTTTGGAATCAGGGGCTGTATTGGATGAGGAGCAGATGGCTTTCTTAGCAGATAATATGGATGCAGTTACTATAGGATAAGGATCTCAAGAACTAACCACTCAAGCTATTTTTCAAACTGATGACCTTGATGCATTTGATTCTGATTGTGATGAAGCTCCATCTACTAGTGCTGTTCTAATGGCTAAACTTTCTGCATATGATTCTGACGTTCTTTCAGAGGTGCCATCTCATGACATTAATCTGAATAATAATGTGTTTGATAATAATGTTCAAGAGTTGCAGTATTCTGAACAACCACCTTTTATAGATGATTCAAATATTGAAAGTACAAGTGACAGCGGATTCCACGGTAGCAGTAGTTCTAGCTCTACATTAGGAGCAGGGGGGGCTCTATCTAAAGGAGGTACGGACCCCTCCCAATAATGTTATTTCGTATGAGCAATATCTGAAAGAATCTGAAAACGAGGTTGTTCAAGGTACTACCTCTCTTGCACAACAAGATGCATTGATTATGTCTGTGATAGAAGAATTGTCTAATAAAGTTGCACAATGTAATGCTCTGAATAAGGAGAATAAAATTGTAAATGAGTCATTAACGGCTGAGCTTGAAACATACAAGGAACATGTTAAAATTTTTGAAGAAAGACAAAAATTCGATTTAAATGACCGTGAAAAGTACATAGATTTTCAAATGCGAGATGTAATTGTTAAAAGAAATGCAAAGTTTGCAGATTTTGAAAAAGAAATCCAATCATTAAAGTTACATCTTTCTGCACATATGTCAGATAACAAGTTGTTAACAACAACTATTGATGTTTTGAAAAAGGAAACGAAAGAAAAAGAAGATAAATATCTTGATGAAATCATTGCTTTAGAAAAGAAAAAGAAGGAGTTAGACAACATTGTCTATAAAATGGGTCAATCAACGCAAACGATGCACATGTTAACAAAATCATAAGTTTTTTATGATGATAGTCACAAAACAGCTCTTGGTTATCAAAATCCCTTGTATCTCACTAAAGCTCAGTTGAAACAACCAACGTTGTATTGTGGTCAAACCATTGTTAAGAAACATGATGCGTTGTTTGTACCTGATTCGAAAGAGACCTTAGAGTTAGCTACCGCATCTAGGGTAAAAATGCTTGAGAAACAAAATGACCCAATTGCAAAAGAAAAGAATGTGATCATTAAACCCATTGATTATGATGCATTAAACAAGTTGTCTGAGCATTTTTCTGCTCACTTTGTTCCTCCAAAACAGTTATTTGCAGAACAAGCATTTTGGTTACCAATTTCAAAACCCACATCTGAAAAACCACCGGTTCAACCCGAACCTGTTCCAAAGGAAATTCCTCGTGAACTTCCAACAATCAGTTTGGTCAAAGACAGTTTTAATAAAATGAGAAGTCATGTTAATAATTTTGACAAAGTCATAACTGTTAGAACCAAAGTTACGGGTCAAAATGAGGGAACATGGGGATTTGAACACATTCGATGTGCTTTTGAAAAAGATGTTATACCTTTTGCCAAAACCTTAAAAGAATATTTTCAAATGTTTGATCAAGGTCTTGTAAAAGAGATAACTGAAATGAAAGACGTTTTTAACCAAATGGAAACCGAAGTCGACACATGTCCTATAGAGAGGAAATATTTTGAGATTAAATAGAAAGTTACTTGAGAATGAGCGTCTTTTGAAGCATATGTTTTATCAAGATGTTATGTGTATTGCTATGCATGCTGATGTTGAAAATAAGTGTGTTGTGCCTGCTATTAATGACATTCTTGCATATGCTGAAATGGAACAGAGTTACATTGATGAGTACAGTAAAGTGTTAGAACTTGAAGCTGAGCTTTCTAAAAAGAAAAATATGGTTGAAAAGGTTGTTTATTATGAACTTTCTAACATATGTTCAAGACTTGAAAACCGTTGTATCTCTCTTGAAATAAAGGTACAACAATATAAAGAAAGATTTCAAAATAATAACTCATGCCAAAACCAGGATGCTCCTGCTTTTCCTGAATTTTTTGAAGTTAACGAATTAAAAGCTCAGCTGCAAAAGAACAACACCTCAACCCCAACTTAAAAGATCATTTTGCAACTTTAAAAGCCAAAAGTGTGTCTGATTGTGTTGTACAAGTCAATAACTCTCATGTAATTTCTCTAGGGATGTACAAATTAGATTTGCCTCCAATTTCTCCAAAACTTAAGCGGAATAGGGAAGTTGATGTAGATTACCTTCAAAAGGCCAAGGAACAATGTGACACCCTTCGTGATATTGTAGAACAAGCTAAAGCCTTAAAACCATTAGATAATACGTTAGAATATGATTGTAAATTTACAACACGAATTCAGGAATTGGTAGTTTATGTCCATGCTACATGCCCTAGTTCACCAAACAAGAATTAGAAGTTGGCTACCAGTGCAAAAACAAACAAGAGTAAGACAGTTAGGTTTGAAGAACCTAGGAAATCCACAAGTGACACACCAAATTAGGCAGACTCACGACTCTCTAAGATTACTAACCCACCTTTGTTCAATTCTACAGGAGTGAAGATTACTACTAGTGGTAGCTAATCACAGCCTTCAGGCAATACCAAGAAAAATAGGATCTGGCGTACAACCAGTAGCATTCAGAAGAATAAAGTAGAAGACCACCTTAGGAGGGTTAAATCAAGTTTCAATAAAAGGAATCGTGTTTCTAAATGTAATGCAAATTCTAAGACAAATGTGTTAAAAGCGAATTCTAAATCTGTTTGCAAAACATGTAATGAATGTTTGTTTAATGTTTGTCATGATTTGTATGTTGTTGATTATCTGATTATTGTGAATAAGTGTACTAAATCTTGGTCTGCTAAGCGCAATAAGAAGCAAGAATGGAAACCTACGGGTCATGTTTTCACTTATGTTGGACATAGATGGATACCTACAGGACGAGCCTTCACTATAGATGAAAATAAGTGCCCTTTAACTAGGTTCACTTCCCCTACAGTAGTGCCTCCTAAGAAGCTAGTCTCAGCAAAAGTAATTAAGAAAACACCGCCAAGTAGTAAAAATTTAGGGATCCCCAATGCAACAAATGTGAGTTCTAGTAGCAAATCTAAGAGTGTAGATTCTAATATTTCTAACAACTCGAAACCCAACAAAAATTAGTGATCCAATGTTTCCACTTCTCCATATTCTTCCCGTGTCCATTTCAGGTCGTTTAGGTCATTTAAATCGTCCTCTAGTACTTGGACTCGGGTTGCTCCAAGCACATGACCGGACATCGCTCTTAGCTCATTAATTTAGTCAGCAAGTTTATGGGTACCGTTAGATTTGGGAATGATCATGTTACAACAATCATGGGCTATGGGGATTATCAGATAGGAAATGTTATGATTTCTTGGGTTTATTATGTGGAGGGGTTAGGACACAACTTATTTTCAGTAGGTCAATTCTGTGACTCTGATCTCGAAGTAGCATTTCACAAACACACCTATTTTGTTCGTGACCTAAAAGGTGTAGATCTACTCAAGGGATCAAGGGGAACAAATTTGTACACTCTGTCACTAGAAGAAATGATGCAATCCTCTCCAACTTGTATCTTGTCTAAAGCTTCAAAGACTAAGTCTTGATTATGGCATCGAAGGTTGTCTCATTTAAACTTCGGCACTATCAATGAACTTTCCAAACAAGGTCTTGTCCTAGGGCTACCAAAATTAAAGTATTAGAAAGATCACTTATGTTCTACCTGTTCTTTAGGGAAAAGCGAAAAACACACCCACAAACCCAAATCTAAAGACTCCATCCAAGAAAAACTGTATTTGTTGCACATGGATCTTTGCGGTCCGATGAGGGTAGAAAGTATAAATGAAAAGAAGTATATTTTGGTTATTGTTGATGATTATTCTTGATTTACTTGGGTGAAATTTTTACGTTCAAAGGATGAAACTTTAAAGTTCGTGATTAAGTTTCTGAATCAAATTCAAGTTCGTTTAAATGCATCTGTCAGAAATATCAGAACAGATAATGGAACAGAGTTCATAAACCAGACGCTGAAAACCAATTATGAAGATGTTAGAATCTCACACCAAACTTTAGTTGCGTGTACTCCGCAACAGAACAACATTGTCGAAAGACAGAATCGGACTTTAGTAGAAGTTGCTCGCACGATGTTGATATTTTCTAAGGCTCCATTATATCTGTGGGCAGAAGCAGTAGCAACAACTTGTTTTACCCAAAACCGATCCTGAATTTGTAAATGTCACAACCAAACACCTTAATTTGTAAAAGTCATAACAAAACACCTTTCGAAGCCATGGAAGTCTCTCATCGACAACTCTCAGTTTATCAATGGGTGCGATGCCCGCATTTTCATTTGGTCATACTTTATGGCTGGAAGTTAAGTTATGCATTCTTACATGATATGGTCGCGATGAACATTCCAATTACATGTGATGGTCGCGGTTATAGGTTTGTTAGCAAATCGAGTTTAATAATAGGTGTGGATCTCATTCGTGCTATAGACACTGCTTTAATGGCCTTGAGATATGATTTTCAATTTGTTGAAGAAGGTTTCTGTAAACGAGGATGAAGGCATGATAGTAAAAGCGCTTTATCTTTAAATACCATTAAAAAGTTGTCACTTTTTGGTTATCGAATTTCTATTTTTTTTCTTGGAGTTATTGTTCTATAGTTATTTATCTTTTAAATCTTTTAAGTGGCTTAGGAACTTTGATTATACTCGTTAGAAAGAGGTATTAAAAACTCTAGCATGTTAGCTAATTTAGTGTTGTTTTCTCTAT
>BQNB010145885.1:0-16651 GCA_026074375.1 Tanacetum coccineum
GAAAATCAACACTCATTACCTGTCATAGCATATAAATTACCATAGGCTTGGTAAAGGATCAAACCTCCATCGCTAGGCGCAAGCATTATTCATTACTATCTAAGAGGTCTTTTTAAAGGGTTGTAGGGTGTATGTGTAAGGTAACATATAATGGAAACGGAAATGAATGGGATACATTAGGGTGGCTTTGGGTGAATTTGGAGTGGAAGGGTTAGCTAATTATTTACATGATAACACTTTGGTTTGGTTGCTAAGCCAAGACTCGGACGAAGATATACTACACAACTCTACATGAATCTCTTTCTTTTTCTTTACTATTTTTTTAAATAACATAATACATCATAACTTGGGGTTTATAACACGTACCCCTACACTTGAGCTTTTACATGCTCGATATTTACAATCTAACTAATGACCCGATTTAAGGTGGATCAAAATAACATGGAGATCATCTAACAAACATATGGGGGTATTGACTTAACTTTTCTTCCCCATTCTTTCACGAAATAAATACTACCATGAATCCCAATCGTCCCAAAACAGTATTTACAAGGATAAGGACTTAGCAACCGTGTACTCAATAATTAACTTGGGTTAAAACAATAATGTACTAAAAGCGAGTACATACAAGGTAGGCTAAGGCGATTTGGGTGTAACGATTGGTGTAAGGGTGAACAATGTTCTTCATTAATAGTCTGGCTTAACCAGAAAATTATGAGAACCGTGAAAAAGGATAGGCTCGAAGGGTTGTACTAGGGGTATCCTGCACTAAAGGTGAGTGCATGGCAAGGGTGTGGGATAGTTATATGATCGGTGTGACCATCATAACAATTACAGGTTTAAAACATGGGTTAATCCTAATGCCTCTTATCAAGCAAATCCTAACACTTACTATGCGGTCTCGGGATGCATCACAAAAACAAGTTCTAGAATTTAATATACTACCGGTACACTCTCATAATCCTAAAGTAACCAATACCAATGTTCCAGAAAAGGCGACAAAACCATGCATACACATCCGTAACGACGGAATAGACACACATGATTGCTCACTCCTTAACTCGAACAAGCTAAAGGTATAACATCTAAGGGCGAACCTCACATTTTGGGGGGTGGAATTTGAGGGTTTTTGTGCTAGTAATATAAATTCCTATCCATGAGACGCTCTTAATACTTGGTTTTCGTCGGTATGTGTCATAAAAAATTTTAAATTTGGGTCAAAATCACCTCTTATGCTATGTTTCGATATATTACCCATTATTTTAAGGACAAAGCAAATGGCAAATGAAAGAATAGTTTCTAAGGCTTATTTCCCCCCTACACTTAAGTTGAACATTGTCCCTAATGTTCTATAAAAGTACCCGTAAAAACGAATTAAAGGGAAAAGAAAACAAGGAAAAGAAACTAGTACTCCCCTGGTTTGCTCAATAATGGAGAAGAAACATGCGATAACTGGTTAAATCGTCATCCAAGAATTGTCCAATGAAACTTCCTAAGAACTTCCAAGCTTCTTCTCATCAAATATAACCTGTAATCAAAGACAAAGACAACTATACCAAGCATAAAATGTGCGATATACAAATATACAATATGAATTTAGGGTTTGACTCGATAAAGCAGTAAAGATAGGATGAGAGAATTGTCAAACTCATTGGTTTTGCAGGTTTATAACAGAAGAGTACATATTTTAAATGTTATGCAAGTTTTATTTTCAAAAATAATTAAAAACTTTAAGTTTTCTGGACCTGGGCGTTTGACGCCGTCAGGAAAATCCTGACCCCGTCACAGGTGTCGTGGTGACGGCGTCGCGTGTAAATCGTGACGCCGTCTCCACGTTCTGTGAAAACGAAATTTTTGTTTTTGATGAAAAATTTCCTTCACTTGATTCCATAAGTTAATTCCTGTACAAATAGCTGCATAAAACCCAAGACTTGACAATTTCAATCATATGACTCGAAACTGACATGAAATAATCTAAACAAATTATTTAACATGTTTGAATTTGGCTCAAAAGCCAGATAGATTCCCCTACACTTATTATTTGCAAAATACCTTTGATTGAAATTAAGACGAGGTTAAAAACAATACAAAGCATGATTACAAGATAGAGTTCGAACATGATAGAATAAAATGAAAAGAGTAAAACATATGACACTCCTAATTTGCGATAAAAGTAAATATTGGGTTGCCTCCCAAGAAGCGCTTTCTTTATTTACGAGTCTTGTAGCTAGACTCAAAGTCACACGTTCTTATGTGACTTCTGCTTTATCGTTCATCATCTCTTTTTCTAACCTCATTAAATGCCTAATTCCTCTCCTATTTTCTTCGTCTTGCCTGTACTCATCCCCAATGAGTAAGCTTTGATAATAGTGCATCCTTCCACTGCTAAAGTTTTATTCATAGGCGAGAGGGGGTATGGAATCGGTGCTCATGCCCATAAATCTTGTTTGCTTGAATATTTCTATGGTGTGAGGCATTTTAAATTTCAGTTCCTCACTATCTTGATTGAACGATACCGTTCCTTCTTCTTTGTCATAGACGAGTACAATTTTATCAATGAAAGGCCTCCCAAATACCATCTCTCCAAGGCAGCGATCAATAATGCTAGTGGTATCTTCCAATATCATAAAGTCGCATTCGTAGGCGAAGCTTCTGATGAAGATTTTTAGACTTTTCACTCTTCCTACAAAGTTGCTAATTTTATCGGGTTTCTGCCTTGATCTAAGCCCATAAGTCATGATATGATTATATTGCTGCCTAGACATGATATTGATTGGTGATTCTAGATCTATGTAATCATGTTTCTTGAAGAAGTGACCGATCATGCAGGAAATTTTGATGTTGTTCAGGCTTTCGGATCTTATTCTCGCCTTTACCCATGGGGGGCGAGGATTCTTTAATAACCATTCATGATGTGATAATTCCTTTATAGTTGGGAACGAGTTAAAGGTTTTATCATCTTCATCATCTTCCTCCTCTTCGAGTATCTCTTCAACTTCCTCATCAGTTTTAAATTCACTTTCTTCTTCAATTACCACTTTTACTTCCACTTTGGTTTCCATTTAATCTCCCCCTTGCCTTGTTCCTTTACCTCTTCATTTACTCTCGTCATTTTACCAAGGTCGCATCTGCGTGCATTGGTTGTTGAGACGCCTTCTTCTGTATCATTGTCCTTGCTGAGGATGACGATCAAATTGATGAAGTAAACGCTCTTTGGAGCTGAGGGGTTTTTGTTTAGTTCTTTTATGGATGCGAGAGAGAGATCTTTTAGGGAGAACAACTTCGATGGGCTTTTGATTCCTTTCTTTCTTAGTTCCTCCCTTTCGTCATGACTGATTGTTGCAATGCTCATGGGGGCCATAGAGTTTCCTGCATTTTCGGGGGTAGATACGTCATTGAAATTTTTGGAAACAGTTCTCTAAAGAAGGTTAATCTTTTCAATCATGTCATCCTGTTGTTGTCTGAGTTGGGTTCTTAGGTGAGATAACCTCTTCTCTTGGTTAGAGTCGAAATCAAGTAATGCCTTTTCAAGCTTCATTTGATAACTAGAGGAGTGGACGAAAATTGATCCGTTTTGTGGGCTAGTGAAGGTTTGGGAATGTGCCCAGTTGAAGTTTGGTTTCTCCTTCCAGGTGTTGGCGGCATCATTGAAATTCCTTGGCCCTTGGTTCGGAGTGAACTTCTTACCTCCCATTTCTTTTGCGCGCGAGGATGCGTAGTCAACATAAGCTTGCTCGGGATCATCCATGCAATACTAAGTGTCGTGGGGACCACTACAGATCTCACATGAGGTAGTGATTTTGTTCACTTGAGTAGGTTGTGTCAGAGCAAGATGAGCTTCCATCAAGTGTTGGACTTGATTTTTGAGCTCGATTAGACGGCGGTCGGATGTACTCGAGACATCTTGAGGCAATGAGATTGCCTTGACCGGCTTAGCGAAATCCCTTGGGTCGTTTCAAATTTCATTGTCATAGAGGGCGAGGTCCTCTTATAATGCCCAGGATTCTTCGGCGTTTAGGTCACGAAGCTTGCCACCGGCCGATTGGTCAATGATTCATCTTGTGACAGGATTGATATGGTCATAAAAAATTTGGACTTAGAGCCAACGGTCGATGCCATGATGAGGGACTTTTTTTAGTAAGTCCTTGAAAAGAGTCTATGCTTCGGATAGAGATTCTCCATGATTTTGTTCGTACATCAGGATATCATTGCGGAGTTTTGCGGTCCTTCTCGGTGGAAAGAATTGAGCAAGGAATCGGGTAGTAAGATCCTCCCATGTGGTGATGGATCCTACTGGAAGACATTCAAGCCAATTGCTAGCTTGATCGCGAAGGGAAAATTGAAATAAACGCAGGCGCATTCTTTCCCTATTTTTACCGTCAAGGTCAAGTGAGTCCACTAGTTTTAGGAAATCCTTGAGGTGCTGGTTTGGGTCCTCGGACCGAAGTCCATGGAATGAGCATCCGTTTTGCACCAACCGGATGGTGTCGAATCGAAGAGGTACCACGTTGTTCCCTATAGGGAGCTCGATGGTATTCCTATATCCCTCGTGGCTAGGATTGGAGTAGTCTCCTAGAGTGCAGATAGGATTCTCGTCTCCTATGGTAGTTGACGAGAATAAGTTACGTACAGATAACACAAAGAGCAGATAGACTACGAGAAAGCTAATACGCGGAAATTAAATTCTTACTTGTAAGGATTCAAGCAAGTAGAACTAAGCTAAACTATGATTAAAACCTAACTATTCCCCACGCAGCGACCCCAAAAACTTGTTACGGTTGTCGTAAGGGACTTCTACAAGAAGTTTTACAACTCCCTAGGCAGTGTACCTAACTGTTGTAGTGTAGTATACGCAAGACTCGGGGGTTGTTATCGTTCTCTAGGGGAATATGTTGGGAAGGCTTGATCATGGTCTAACATAATTCTAAGGGTTAAGAGAAGATTCTTTTTGTATTTTTATGTTTATAGGAAAGTAGGTAAATCATATATTTAAGAGGTTTGGTTGGTTTTAGTATTAAACTAAATAATAAACTAAGCTAATTAACTATATTAATAAAATGCTTGTTTATTTAATCATGTATTACTCCCTAGATTGCTTCTCCTAGTGTTGTTGCTTTGTCACACTTGTGATGATCTATGTAATTATTTCCTAAGTCATGAACGAATTACACGAACTCGTCGTCTATTTAATATTCCGTTAAGGCAACGCACAAGTAAGGCAGTATGAAGACTATTACAAGGCCCATAAGAGTATATTAATTGAATTTGAAATATATTAAGAGTGGATCAACCATATAAGGGGCAAGGTAGTATAAAGACTTTTACCCGATGGTATCCTTTCTACACAATCATGGTTTCCTAGACATATCAACAACGATACAAACAAAAGCTAGTCTTCTAAGACCTAACATGCATATTCATCACAAGAAGCAACACCATTAAGACTACATCCTAGGTTCCATGAAATCATAAATAAACACAATAGAAGGTTTAGCCAAGCATGTTAAAGATAAAGTAAGAACAGATAAGAATCACACAACAAGACACATTGAATGATTAATATAGTCTTGCTTGATTAAAACATGAATTGAAGGAAGTACAATAGGGTTTTGAGGCCCTAAAATCGTCCCTAACAGCCGCTAAACTAACTAGGGTTCGTACCCTCTTTTTATTCTAAAGTTACACACTTAAAACCCTAAATTGTAGTATAGGCAAGACTCGGGGGTTGTTATCGTTCACTAGGGAATAGGTTGGGAAGGCTTAATCACGGCCTAACAGAATTCTAAGGGTTGAGAGAAGATTCTTTTCGTGTTTTTATATTTTAAGAAAGCATGTAAAATCATATATTTGAGAGGGGGTTTGGTTTTATCTAATAAACTAAATAATAACTAAGCTATGGTGATAACAATATAATAAAAGACTGTGTTTATTTAATCATGTATTACTCCCTAGATTGCTTCTCCTAGTGTTGTTGCTTTGTCACACTTGTGATGATCTATGTAATTATTTCCTAAGTCATGAACGAATTACACGAACCCGTCGTCTATTTAATATTCTGTTAGAGCAACGCTCCTGTAAGGTACTATGAAGACTATTACAAGGCCCCTAAGAGTATATTAAATGCATGTGAAATATATTAAGAGTGGACCAACCATACTCGGGGGCAAGGTAGTATGAAGACTGTTACCATGATGGTATCTTTTCTACACAAATCATGTTTTCATGACATATCAACAGCGATAAGACAAAAGTTGGTTTCTAAGAACCTAAATGCACAATCCATCACAAGATGAAACACCACTAAGATTACATTCTAGTGTTTCTACATCATTAAATCAAAACATATAGAAGGTTTAGCCAAGCATGGTAAATGTAAAGTAGGAATCAGATAAGAATCTTACCAAACAAATGCATTTGAATGATTAAATAAGTCTTACTAATTAAAACATGAGTTGGATGAAGTACAATAGGGTTTTTATGTAACACCCCCTTATTTGACATATAGCAGTGGAAGCTAATTTGGGGTATTACTTTTTTTGGGTAAAGGGGATTATTCCCCGGTAAAATATATTACTCCAAAAAACCAGTTAAGTACAATGGAATGTGGCTGAGGTACCACATTAACCTCAAGCAATACGCTTGAACTTCCTAACCACTAGTCACTTGGGACATGCCCCAAAGTAACACAAAAACAAAAATTACTACACAAAACAAGAAACCCCATTAGGAACGAACTTTGACGTACATAAATCCTCTAAGGTCATCCTTCATCAGATGGGACAATCAGAACCCAAATCTCTTCAAACCTTTAAAATTAGACTCTATCCATTAAAACGGGACGACAGGGTTCTCCCAAGATGGAGCATCTTCTGAACATTAGAAGTCTTGTTAAATCTATACGTAACAAGCTTTATCCGAACCGTAGATTTAATGATGTCAATAATTAGGGGTATTACATCATGAATCAACAGTCATAATCATAGAAAACGACTCAAAAGAGACGTTTTGGAAAATTTAGTTATCATTCAATAATATCAGAGTTTTACAAAACAGAGGTTGGAGTTAATGTGCATCTTGATCTATTCTGGGTATTTTGACTAGAATTAATCTCAGTCTTGACTGGAATTAATGTGTGCCTGATTAGTATATAATTAAGCATTAATGTGTGTCTTGATTGGGATTGTGCGTAATTATATCTCTTTAATGAATGGATCAAGGATGTTACATGTCTTTGGAAGTTGCTACGTGCATTGGAAGTTCTATGACGGATTCGACGCTATGTGGTGGAGTTTATCATTTTGATATCCGTATAGATTATTGTTAGGAAGTATTTGCTTTACTTTTGTTAGTTGTCATAAGAATGATTTGTCATTGTTATGTTGTGGTTAGGTTAGTAGCTTTTTGAAGCTTGTATGCGTCCAGATGGACTGAGATGAGGGACTTCACCTTCATCCTTTTGTACTTAAACGATTTTTGGTGTAATATATTTACCGGGGAAACCCTTTACACAAAAAAAAATACATTGAAAATATAAAGTTGAATGAGAACAGGTTTGGATGTCCTCAAGTCCAATGCCACGCCGTGCCATAGGTTGCTCAATTACCTGAGATAAACATGCTAAAAGGGTCAACACAATGGTTGAGTGAAATTCACAGTGTTTGTAATGTAGTAGTTGAATACAAGTCATCATAAGTGGTAATAATTGCAACGAAAACATTATCATGGAAAAACAGTATTATTGCCCTAAGATCATCAAACACCATACATTAACATCCGAAGTCATTTAACTACCTTGAAGGGAAAAACAGGGTCATTATGGAAGGTATCTGCCAAAAGTTATCCTTTGTTCTCAAATATAGTGCGTTTGGTTACCCCATGTACGGGTACACCAACGGGAGTCGTCACCCCCAATAGATCTATCCACAATATTCACGTTCACTCGCAAGTGACTAATGGTTCATGATTAAGAAATATTGGCAGTGAAGGCAAACTTAGGCAATAATATATCAGGATTAACTTTCAGTGGAAAAAATACTTGTATTCATGGTTTATAGCATGTATCTCCCCACGGAGTTTAGAAAATATGTAAAGGTGGGACTATGAACTCGCCTTAATTCAGGGAAATCTGATTGATGTCAAATGTGACTCATATGATATTAAACGGATTTGTCACGCAACCTGAGATAACATGTCAAGTCTTAGATCAATTGTTGATATTACAAACTTTATTTCATAAAGTTTAATGGTTTTTGGTTTGATAACTTGTGAAAATATCGTATCACTGTTCGGGCTATCATAATCTAGAGGTCATGTAGTAAACGTTTGAGGAGCTAGGACACTTTAAATCGTAAATCCAGCAACTCGTCAAAACGTCTACCCAAATGAAACCTCTCACATGAAATTCCCTAGTAACGTGGTACGTTATAGATTAAATGATAAGATTTTATTATTTTAAGTTTCTTCAAAAGCTAGAGGATGATAAATTATGTTAAATATATAACATTGATAAGTTACGTTAAATATATAACGTAATTGTTTTATAATGCGTCGATCGATGATTAATAACGACAAATGTGTCGGGTTTTAATATATTTTTATAATTTATATAAAAATATTACATTTTATACCTTTAAGAATGCAAAATAACAATATATACCCTTGGTTTACATATATTTACAAAGTTAATCCTTTTAATATAACTTTTAAAATCTTTAAACCTTTAACTTTCAAGTATGAAAAAAACAACCCCTAAAGTTTAACTTTAGAATAATTACAATTTTAGCCCCTTTAGTTATAAGTTTCAAGAATTTACAATATATACCCCTTTGCTTGAAAACATTTGTGAATTTAGTCCAAAAACCATAATATTGATATTTTTAATTTAGAAATCAATTTTGCATGTTATAGCTTATTAATATAAGTTAAAATAAGTAACTTTTACGAGCTTATAGCTTATCAAAAGAGATTGTGAACTAGAAAGATCAAAACGGGTTTGTTTGGTTTAAGAAAACCAAAACGCATGGGTTTGTGGTTCAAAGCTTGAACAAAGGACTTACACATGATCTAATAAAGCTAATAAAAGATCTAAAATGAAACAATAGCTTATACAATATGTGGAATGACTTACAACTTGAATATGGTTCGAAATAGAGGTTTTGGGTTTGAATGACAAGAAGACGAGTTTTATGGCTTTTTCTTCTTAATCCTTGGCTTCTAAAATGGCTAGTACTTCTTCCTTGGCTTCTTTACTTTTGCTAGAACATGATTTAGAGGTGGTTTAAAGGCTGAATGGTGATTTGAAAGTGTATGTGTGTGTTCGGCTTATATAGGGTGAAATAAAGAGTAGGCACCAAGTTTACTTGGTGTGGTGGCCAAGTAAACTAGGAGTAAGGACCAAGGAATAGCTAAGGACAAGTATTAGAGATAGGAATGTAGATTAGAGAGGTGTAGAGAGTATATGGGGTTTGGTTATTAAGGGTGGTGACAAGGTGGTGTTTTTCTTGGTGAGCAAGTATTGTAGCAAGAAAGGAGGCAAGGAGGTGGGTAATGATGATGTCAAGGTGATGGTAGGGTGCTAGCTTGAGGTGTTTGAGGTGCTAGCTTGCTTAGAATTAGGTTTAGAAGTAGTTTAGGGGTGGTGAGTTCATGGCTGTTTTTGGACAGCCAACATCGGTCCCGGTAAAATGGTTGTCATTTACAAACCGTAATTCCGATTAAGCTCAAATCAGTAAGCATGGTTAGATATTTGAGTCCTTTACAACTTTTAGTTTTACATATTTAGGGGTCACTATACAAAAATTTAGAGATAACAGATATTTACTACACGTGTGCAGAATATACGCACTTTTGCCATTTCGGCTATAACTAATTCATCTGACATCGAATCAGGTTAAGTCAACCAGAAAAATGAGCACAAGACATAGGGCTACAACCTAGTATTTTTACTTAATACCCAAAGCCTATTGATTTTTCCCAAATCCTATGTTTTATCAACGGATCAGATTTCTGAAAACCTATGAACTAGCACACACACAGGGTGGATAACGGGTTTGCTAGGTTTCGGGTAGGATTAGGGTTTAGGTCTTAGTGTTAGTGAAGAGCTGAGATTAGAGAGGGAAAAGTGTTTAAAATATTAAGTATTGGTTCTTGTACTAATGCTATAAGAGGTGTGTAAAACGAAATCCCTGAAGATTTTAGAGGAAATGAGCTAGTTTGAATTCTATGCTTTATTGGCTTGTACATTTGACATACAAATATTATACTTTGTTTTAGATGAAAATGTGTTTAAATAATATAATTAATCACTGTACATATGCTGAAGGCTTGTACATTCATTTTGTAGTAAACAATACTGAGTTAGGTATTGATATAAACGTTATATAATGCTTGTGCTGAAATAACTTGTAAATGTACGTTAAACGATATCGTAGTTTGTAAAAATGATATTAAACATAGACCTTGACATATTAGGATGTTTACTTGAAATAAATGTAGATATATTGCATTGGTAGGTTGCGTGGGCTCGTTTAGTTGCTATGTAAAGTTTATGTTACAACATAGTGGAATGAATAAACAAAAAAATTTCTAGTGAAAAAGGTAGTATTATTTTGAATTTAATACTGTTGATCCACTAGTTAATACTGCTAGTTCATATGATCCACATAGCCTTAAAGACATGTTCAAAGTGGGAGCTAGTCATACACTTGAAGCTACTCATGTTGAGTTCTTCAGTGATAAAGATGAACCAGAAGTTAATTTAGGGAACATCCCTAATTCCTATATATAGTTCCAACCACTCCTAATACAGGAATCCATAAAGATCATCCAATTAAAAATGTGATTGGTGATGTGAAGTCCTTTGTTCAGATAAGAAGAATGACAAGATCTACTTCTGCACAAGGGTTTCTCAGTGCTGTATATGAAGAGAAAACACATGACACCCTGAATACTTGTTTATAGGCTTGTTTCTTATCATAGATTGAACCCACAAGCATTGTTAAAGCTCTATTTGATTCATCGTGGGTGGAAATAATGCAGGAAGAACTTCTGCAATTCAAGCTCTAACAGGTTTGGATACTTGTGGATTTGCCTAATGGGAAGAGGGCCATTATAACAAAATAGGTCTTTAGAAACAAAAAAGATAAAAAAGGCATTGTGATTAGAAATACGGCAAGGTTGGTTGCACAAGGTCATAGACAAGAAGAAGGCATAGATTATGAAGAAGTCTTTGCTCCAGTGGCAAGAATTGAGGCAATGAGATTGTTTTTAGCCTATGCTTCTTTTATGGGTTTTTTGGTATATCAAATGGATGTGAAGAGTGCATTATTATATGGAACCATTGAGGAAGAGGTTTATGTTACTCAACCACCAGGGTTTAAAAATCTTGACCATCCAAATAAAGTTTACAAGGTGTTCAAGGCACTTTATGGGCTGCATCAAGCTCCGAGAGCATGGTATGAAACCTTGGCTAACTATCTGTTGGGCAATGGGTTTCAAAGAGGTAAGATAGATCAGACATTGTTTATCAAGAAGCAAAAAGGAGATATTTTGCTTGTACAAGTCTATGTAGATGACATTATCTTTGGCTCAATAAATAAGGAGTTATGTACTGCTTTTGAGAAGCTTATGAAGGATAAGTTTCAGATGAGTTCTATAGGAGAACTTACTTTCTTCTTAGGGTTACAAGTAAAGCAAAAGGAAGATGGGATATTTATCAGCTAAGATAAATATGTAGCTGAGATTTTGAAGAAATTCAACTATACAGATGTGAATTTTGCTTCTACTCCAGTTGATTTGGAAAAGCCTTTAGTCAAAGATGGAGATATTGATGATGTTGATGTACATCTCTATAGATCTATGATTAGGTCTTTGATGTATCTCACAGCATCTAGGCCAGATATTATGTTTGCAGTGTGTGCATGTGCCAGATTCCAAGTTACACCAAAGACATCACATCTCTTAGCAATAAAGATAATTTTTAGATATCTGAAAGGCAAACCAACATTAGGCCTTTGGTATTCTAGAGATTCTCCATTTGAACTAGTTGCTTATACTGATAGTGACTATGCTGGAGCCACTCAAGATAGGAAGTAAACAACTGGAGGTTGTCAGTTTTTGGGAAACATGTTGATATCTTGGCAGTGCAAGAAGCAAACTGTGGTTGCCACCTCTACAATTAGAGCTGAATATGTGGTTGCTGCTAGTTGTTATGGACAAGTACTCTAGATTCAAAACCAATTGCTGGATTATGGGTATAATTTCATGAATACTATGATTCACATTGATAATAACAGTATTGTCTGCATTATTGAAAATCTTGTTCAACATTCTAAAACAAAACATATAGAGATTATACATCATTTTATAAGAGATTGCAATGCTAAAAGGTTAATTCAAATGGTTAAAATTGATACTGAACATAATGTTGCAGATCTTCTTACAAAAGGTTTTGATGCTGGAAGGTTTCAGTACTTAGTCTCAAGTATTGGAATGCTTAATCCTTAATGTTTAAATCTCTTTATGTCTTTGTAAAGTTTTGTAAAGTATTAGTATTGTTAGTTATATCCATTAATACTACTAAGTATAACTAGTATTGTCAGTTATACTTAATATTGTTAGTTAAAACTGCTAGTCAAAATTAATACTGCTAAACAAGAAAATGTTTTGGATTGTGTTTTTCTTGGTTTTGGACTAACACTTGCAGGATAAGAAAGTAGTATGATTAAATTTGATGATACCAATTGTGAAGTTTGCTATAAGAGATACTGATGATTGCTGACCTCTAAAGTATTGTTTGAGGGGAGGTTTAACAGTTCTTAACTTTTATTCATAGGTTATGCATAAATATGGATCCTCATGAATTCTCACATGTCTATCTATTTGTTTCTAGTGTTCTTGTGATGAATAGAGGCATGTTGTTGTATAATTATTGAAGACAGAGTTAAAACTGTTAAGGAATATATTAATATTGCTAAGTATAATTAGTACTGCTAGTTATACTTAAGACTGCTAGTTAAAATTGTTAGTCATGATTAAAACTATTAGGGAAGTCAAAAAGAGGTCAGGACACTAAGGTACCTGAGTCTGGTGGTCCCCCTGAAAAAGGTTGGTGATGAGGTTGTCCATAAAGAGTTGGGTGACAGAATGGAAAGGGCTGCCACTACTGCTTTTAGCTTAGAAGCAGAGCAGGAAAGTGGTAACATCAATAAGACCCAATCCATGGCAACACTTAATAGATCAAGTCCTTAGGGAATTGGTTCAGGTAGTGGTCCCAGGTGCCAAGATACCATATTAGGGGTGTAGATGCTCAACCTAGGTTTGAGACTACATCTAAATAGTCTAATGATCCACCTCTCTCAAGAGGTTACATACTTGGAAGTGGAGAGGACAATATGAAACTATTGGAATTGATGGCAAATTGTACAAAACTGTGTGAAATTGTAAGGAAAAGAAAAGAAAGAAATTGAAAAGCTAAAAAATAGAAAGAGAGATGTGTGCATAAAAACAGAAAGAGTGATTTGGTGTGCCAAAAGAAATGAGAGATTCAGTGAGTTTTAAAAAAATAGAAAGAGAGCTTGTGAGAAGAATTCATTGATAGAGGTCCTTTTTGGAAAGAAATTGAAGTTAATGCTGGTAACTCAAACTTAATGCTGTTAATACTGGTAATATAACTTAATGTTGCTAAGCATAAAGTTTCTACTGCTGTTATACATTAATGCTGCTAAGCTTACGTTGATGTTGTTGAGTTACTGCTGCCGAGTTACTTACTACTGTTAGGCATCATTTAGTGCTTCCAGTTCAAGTTAATGTTGCTGAAGGTGATTTTATAAATACTTCGATTCAGGGTTTCATTCGATTCTTTATTCGATTTCAATCATTTAAACACTCTCTAAACGTAAACCCTAACTCAATTTCATTGTTAATCATCAAACCCCATCACAATGTCGACCCTATAATTTGCTAAAACCCACAACATGATCGCGTTCTTGGAAAAACATGCTAAAAGTAATGGATTTCAGGAAATTATTGATTTTCTGAATGCTAATCAAATCCATTATGCTTTAACTGTCAATCCTACTATATACACATCTTGCATTGAACAGTTCTGGGCAACATCAAAGGCAAAAACGGTTAATGGTGAACGTCAGTTACAAGCCCTAGTTGATAAAAAGAAGGTGATCATCACGGAGACAAGCATTAGAAGTGATCTTCACTTAGAAGATGCAGGTGGTACTGATTGTTTGCCAACTGCTACTATCTTTGAAGAGCTGGCAAGGATGGGGTATGAAAAACCTTCTCAAAGGCTTACATTTTATAAAGCTTTCTTTTCTCCATAATGGAAGTTCTTAATTCATACCATTACGCAATGCCTAAGTGCCAAGACCACTGCATGGAACGAATTCAGTAGCACTATGGCCTCTGCAATCATATGCTTGGCCACAAACCAAAAATTTAATTTATCCAAGTATATTTTTGATGCTATGGTAAAGCACTTAGAGGGAGGGGTCAAATTTCTGATGTATCCATGATTTGTACAAGTGTTTATCAATCAACAACTTGGGGATATGTCACATCCCAAAAAGATTTATGTTAACCCCTCACACATAAAGAAAATCATTGCCAATATGAAGAGAGAATGAAAGGATTTTTCTGGGAGAGTAACACTTTTGTTTGCAACAATGATGGTTTAAGCTAATCAAGAAGATGGTGTAGATTCAGGCATTCCTACTGATTCTTAATAGACACCCATCCTCTAGACCTCAGAAGAAACAGTCTAGGAGGAAACAGAGGAAGGAAACTGAAGTTCCTCAAGATGAGACACACCATGATGATAGTGTTCCTATACCTTCTAATGATCCACTTCTCAGTGGCGAGGATTGAATGCAACTAACAGAATTGATGATTTTGTGTACCAACTTACAAAAACAGGTTCTTGATTTGGAAAAGGCAAAGGATGCTCAAGCAAAGGAGATTGTTGGTTTAAATAAGTGGGTCCAAAAGTTGGAAAGGAAAAAGAAATTAGGAACTACAGGGTTAAAAAGATTAAGGAAAGTTGGTGAATCTAGAAGGGTTGAATCCTATGAGGATAAAGATTGTTTGGGTGCTCAGGAAGATGCATCCAAATAGGGGAGGAGTTTTAAAGACATTGTCAAGGATGTTGAAACCCAGGGGAGGTCAGATGATGCAGAAATGTTTGATACATATGATCTTTATGGTGATGAGATGATTGTGGATATGGCAGTTGGTGAGAAACAAGAGCAGAGTGGAAAGGTTAATGAAAGAGAGGTTAGTACTGGTGTTGAAGATAGTGCTGCACCTACAATTCCAGTTACTACTGATGGTGAAGGAGTTACTGCTACCAAGATTGATGAAATTACAACTACCAGTGCTCTAACAACATCTATTGATGAAATAACTTTGGCTCAAACTCTTATTGAAATCAAAGCAGCTAAACCTAAAGCTGTTACTACTGCTACTACAACAACAACAACCACAAGACCCAAGGCTAAAGGGGTTATAGTTCAAGAGCCAAGTGAATTTAGAACAACAACATCATCTCCACAAGCATCACAACCTTCAAAGACTAAAGACAAAGGCAAAGCAATAATGATTGAGCCTGAAGTACCTTTGAAAAAGAAAGATCAAGTTTTTAACAACCCAAACTTAAGACCGATAATTTAATCAAGCTTTAATACTATTTTAATTTTTTATATATATAGAAATTAATTTTTAGTCATTTTAATGAAAATCATCATTTTTAGCCTTTTAAGAAATTTAAATTTTTCATGTTTACACTCAGAAAAACTTAATTTAATTATTTGCTCACTTGTTTAAGTATTTTTTGACATTTCTTGCGTTTTGCCAAAATCGAGTTAAAAAAATAATTATCGCGATTATTTAATAAAAATATTTAATGAATCATTATGCGTTATATTCCAAAAACGCTCGTTATAAATGTGAACTCTTAAGTTAATATTTTATTTTACAAACAAAGTAAGCCCGGTGACTAGAAATTACAAAACGAACATATAAATGAACGGTATCTAATATTTATGAATTTTTTTTGAAGTAAATACTCATTTTGATAGGGAAAAATGATTTTAAAAACAATGGCGCAAGTTTCGTGATTTAAATCATTCGTTAAGTGCCCCAAACGAGTCCCAAACCGTTATTTTATAAAACTATACAAAATATTTACAACCTTTACCTCTAAACTATACCCTATTAACCCTTTCCACCCAAACCTTCCCATATAAAAGGAATTTTTCTCTCATTTTTTCTCTCATTTTTTCTCATTTTCCCTTCAAATAAAAACACACAACACATATACTCTCTCCCATCTCTCTCTCTCTCTCTCTTTTTCGGCCAGCCGCCGGCCAGCCACCACCGCCGTCGCCGGAAAACTTTTCCGGCGGATTTTTCCGGCAAGCCTCCATCTTTTCCGGTAACTTTTCCGGCCATATTTTCTGGTGATCTTACCTCTCCAACCGCTCCACCCTCGCAGCCTCCTTTTCCACCTTCTCCCCGCGACCACTGCCGCTGTGGCAGCTTTTCCAGCCGCTACCGACCGGTGTGGGGGGCTGTGGGTGGCGGATCGGCCACCAACCGTGGCGGGGAAGGCATAAAACCTCCTAAAAATCCCCGATCTATT
>BQNB010145888.1:0-16650 GCA_026074375.1 Tanacetum coccineum
TAGTGTAAAAGTGTTTAAATGAATGAAGGGTTAAGTATAACCAAATTGTGGTTAGTATTAGATGAAGAGATTTCGGGGATGAAATCTATAATAAGGGGGTATATTTGTAACACCCCAAAACTTGTTCTTAAGTATTTAATTTACAAAAAAGACACTAGATAAGTTTGACTAAGACTTTAGTAGCCTAAATGTGCTAAGGGACTTAAGTTATTGTCTGTCAGAACCAATACGGCGTATTGGTAAGGATAAAAACGGCGTATTGATATAAGAAGTGGATATGGCATATTCAGAATTATGAATACGGAGTATTGGTGATCTAGCAAGGATACAGCGTATCCATGGGAATGGATACGACGTATCAGTTAAGTTGGCCAAAGTAAATGACTAAACTACCCTTTTTGATGAGTCATCACTTCACTTAAAATATCTCAGCCTCTAGACATTTCCCTGGACTTCTAAATGTTCCAGACAATGAAACTAGTGTTGGTGTTTTGTGTGTGTCGAACCAAGAAGAAGAGGAGGGAAGACAAGGATTTTCTAGAGAGCAATTAGAGAGTGATTAGGGTTCAAACTCAAGGGTTAAGTCTAATGACAATCCTACAAGGTAAGTAAGCTCTTTTGAGTTGAATTGAAGAATTATAATTTAGGGTTCATATACCCAAATTAGGGGTTTTGGGTAATTGGGTTTCTAAACCAAGTATTAAGGTGTTTTTATAAGTACCAAAACATATTAATCAAAGAAATGATAGGCTAATCAACCAGGATTTCTCGAAGTTGATTAAGAACAAAAACAGGATCTATCGAATAAGAGAATCAAGATCGAATAGTTGCTCTGAATGGAATTACTTGTAGTTAAACGATTACAAGATTTAGAATGTAAAGAGAAAATGATTACAATCACAAAAACTAGCTTTACAAATGAGATTAACAGTATTTAACGAGGTTAAGGGAGAAGGCGGGAAAGTCTGTTATAAATCTGTTATGGCCAATGGTGAGAAAGACATGTGCACCTCACGTGTTTTGTTTAAAACCACGCATATGCACCTCACGTGCACCAACGGCTATAATAGACTAATATGAGTCTGTCAATCTATCTCCCTTAAAGAATTCTTGTCCTCAAGAATTAAAATTAAAGGCTGGATAATCCTTGCTCAGTTTATCTAAAGGCTCCCATGTAGTATCCTCCACATTGTCATTAGTCCACTACACTAACCCATATACTTCTACAACATTCTTCTTCTTCACTATTTTTCTATCCAAAATTTTCAATGGTTGAGCTGCTAATTTACCATCTTGATCACATAGAGGAATATCAATTAGTTATCCACTTGGTACTTCACCCTTGTATCCTTTGAGCTGGGATAAGTGGAAAACATTGTGAATTTGTGCTTAAGAATTCAACTCCAACTGATAAGCTACTTGTACCACTTTTGAAACAACCTTGAATACCTTAAGGTTCCATATTACTGGTAGGGGTATTTCATACACATACTCAAAAGGTGTTGCCTGAATTGAGGTATGGAAATTGGAGTTATACCATAATTCAGCTAAAGATAACCATCTTGCCCATTCTTTTAGGTGTTGTCATACACCTCAAATAACCCTCCAAACATCTGTTTACCACTTCTGTTTGCCCATCAGTTTGAGGGTGATAGGATGTGGACTTAAGCAGATGAACTTGAATAGCTCAGACCAAAAATTACTCAGAAATACCTTGTCCCTATCAGATACAATAGACTCAGGCATTCCATGGAGTTTACACACATTATCCAAAATGGCTTGTGCAACTTGTTAAGTAGTGAAAGATGGGCCAAAGTCATAAAATGGGCATACTTGCTTAATCTGTCAACCACTACAAAGATCACATTCTTCCCTAGTGACTTGGGGTAAACCTTCTATGAAATCCATGGATATACTAGTCCAAATATTGTTGGGAATAAGTAAAGGCTGTAGCAATCCAGGATAGGCTGCCAAATCAGGTTTACACTTCTGACAAACCAAACACTCCCTTACATACTGTTTGACTTGTTTCTTTAATCCTTTCCAATAGAGAGATATTCAAATCTTGTGAGTTGTCACCTTTACCACTCCCCCATAGAAGTATTGCAATAATTCCTTCCTTAGCTCTGGATCATTGCCAACTACAATTTTACATTTTCTTGTCAACTGATTGTTAGACCAAACATAGTGTTTTTAGCTACTTGACCAGCTTGCAGCTTGAGTATAAGGGCCTGCAACTTGTCATCTGCTAACCAACTAGCTTCAATCTTCTTTGCTAAATCAGTAGAGACCAATGTAGTGACCATGCTGAATAACTCAGAAGTTTGTACTCTTGAGAGTGCATCAGTTGCTCCATTATCACTTCTTTTTTTGTACACCACTTCATAGTCAAACCCTATGAGTTTAGGCAAACACTTCATTTGGGTAGGAGTTGTAATCTTCTGGTCCAAAAAATACTTCAAACTGAAGTGATATGTCCTAATAATGAAGTGCCTATCCAAGAGATATCCCCTCCATTTCTCTAATGCCAACAAAACTGCCAAGAATTCTTTCTCATATGTGGAAAGACTTTGGTGTTTAAGGGATAAGGTTTTGCTCATGTAAGCAATAGGGTTACCATTTTGTTGAAGTACTGCCCCTAATCCTACTTCCGAAGCATCTGTTTCCACCTCAAATGGCTTTGTAAAATCAGGTAAAGCTAAAACTGGTGCCTTTTGCATAGCACTCTTAAGGGTCTCAAAGGCTGTCTGGGCTTCATCAGTACACTTGTATCCTCCCTTCTTTAATAACTGAGTCAAAGGTCTAGTTACTGAAGCAAAATTCATGATAAACCTTCTATAGTACCTAGTAAGGCCTAAAAATCCCCTTAATTGCTTCACAATACTAGGAATTGGCCATTCCTGTATTGCTTTAATCTTAGTAGGGTCTGTAGCTACCCCTTTAGCTGATATTACATGTACAAGATACTCTACTTGACTAGGTCCAAACACATACTTATTTTTTTTAGAAAATATTTGGTTATGTTTCATGGTTGCTAGAACAACTAATAAATGTTGCTCATGATCTTCCAAACTCTTATTGTATATGAGTATATCATCAAAAATACCAAAGTAAACTTCCTTAAGAAAGGTTGAAATACCTCATTCATCAGTGCTTGAAATGTTGAAGGAGCATTTGTCAAACCAAAAGGCATGACTAGGAATTCATAGTGACCTTGCAAAAATGTAAGACTAAGAATTCATAATGTCCTTGATGAGTTTTGAAAGCTGTCTTGTGAATAACTCACTTAGGCATTCTGAATTGGTGACGAGACCTTAGATTCCAACGCTTAGAAAAATTGTAGCATCACCAATGTAATTCCTCTTTAATTTCTTTATACTGGAATAAGAAATTTGTCTTTAACTGTGTGCTTATTCAATTGTCTGTAATCTACACACATTCTCCAAGTATTATTCTTCTTTTTCACCATGACAATAGGGGAAGCAAAAGGACCATTGCTTGGTTTGATCACTCCATGAATCAACATTCTACACCATAACTTTTAAAGCATGCCTTAATGCATTAGGTGGATCCTATAGGTTCTGATATTGACAAGGTTTGAGTGTTTAGAATTAAGGGATTCTATGATCATATATGACCTTTTTAGATGGTAATTTTTGGCACTTCAACCATAACTTCAAATGTAATCCACTACCACGAGACAATTCAGAGTCACTCTATTTTCTGTTGGTGTTCCATCCATAACAGCAAAATATTACTCAAGTATTTAGAAAATACAAAACATTAACAACTCAGCATTAGTTGTACCTTCAAACTCTTATCCTCTTTTCCATTCTAACACTGGCTTTTAGTTTTGGATAGACCCCATAATGTTCATTTTATGTATGATGTACATAAACCCATTCTCAATTTGCTGTAAGTTACATTTTAATATCCCCAAGAGTGGCCACCCATTGGATCCTAAGACCATTACACAGCCCCCAAATGTAAAATCATCATATCTGTGTAAAAGTTCCCCCTTAAAGTTTGTCATTCAAAAATTCTTACACACATACATTACTAATCAATTTTCTGCCTTCACACCGTCTGCCTACTATCCTAATGGGTAAGTATTATTTGTTTTAACCCAGCTTGTTTTAGCCACATTCACAACTAATAAATTGTTAGTAGTGACCCTTAGTCAACCAAACAAAGTCATATCATGCTTATCTAATTTTCCAATAATGCTCATTGTTATTGGAATAATTGGCACAATTCAAAGCATTAATAGGAAACTTAATGCACCTCTTCTGACATTAAAACTTTCTTTAATCTATTATACCTCTTCACCTTCAAATTCTAATTCTTCCATTGAGCCAAAAGTACTATAGTAAGAACAATAGCCCACTGCATTTATGGCAAGAATTACTTTCTATCACAATAGAACATAAAGTTTGTAATCTCACAATCTCCTGATACTCCTTTTGTTTCATCTGTTTCTGATGGATTAGCTACAAGCAACAAGGGGTTGTTAATGGCGTTATTCCTCCAGTATGGTTTGATGATGGTAGGTCAATAAATATTGGTTTTAAGCATTATTTACATACTGATTACCTCCTCCATCCCACCCAACAACCCTGCTGAGAATTCCCCACTGTTTTGTTCTTCTTCTTGATAGTTTCCAAAGTAGCCTCTTATAGGTTTGTCAATTGGTAAGCATTAGCCAATGTTGTGGGTCTAAACAACCTCACCCCCATTTCAATCTTAGTAGGTAAACCTCCAAGGTAGAACCTAACAACATGTTCCTCACTAATATCCACCTACTCAACAGGGTATCAAAAGCATCTTGATACTCTTTAGCATTAGTCTGATATTTGATTTTCCTTATTTCACTAATTGGATCATCAAACACAATATCAAATCTTTGAAGGATCCCATTCTTGTATACATTCTAACTAACATTTTCCCCATTAAGCCTAATGAATTGTCCATGTCATAACAAAGTAGTATCAAATAGATGCACAAAGATAAGTTTTACCTTCTGATTCTAAAAAACTTCATCAATAGAGAAGAATTGCTCACATCTAAAGATCCATCCTTTAACATCATCTCCTGAAAACTTAAGAAAATCCACTTTTGTAATTATGAATCACGTACGCATTAACCATTCAAACATATGATGTTATCTCCTTGAAATCCATTGTTACTTGAGCCGAAAGTTGCTTCCCACATATCTTAACCTCCGATTCAGCCCACCAACATCTCCATCCTCATTATGACTGGTGCTTGCAATAGTTCTTGTAGCAGGTGCCATTTGATTTGTTGATTGTATGTTATGTGATGAAAATGTGTGTTGTTGTTAGCAGTTATCCTCTTCCCTTCGTTCGAATAACAATCCTAACAACCTTTAACCGTTCTTGGACAACTCAAATCAACCAAAACTGACCATTAGTTCAAGAACAGAGGATTTAACCACTTATGGGATGTTCTTATGATCGCGATGGATATTTGACACTTGGTCGTATTGCTGACGGATAACATACAATCTTGATCAGACTACCAGTGTAGTAGACTAATTCTTGCACTAATTGACACCAAAAATGAAAGAAATTTTGCAGAAAACTAACTGACTCACCGGAAAAACAAGTATTCAGTTAACAATGAAGAACTCTCCCAAGAAAGAGCTCTGATACCACTTGATAAGTACCAAAACGTATTAATCATAGAATTGATAGGCTAATCAACTAGGATTTCTCGAAGTTGATTAAGAACAAAAACAGGATCTATCGAATAAGAGAATCAAGATCGAATAGTTGCTCTGAATGGAATTACTTGTAGTTGAATGATTACAAGATTTAGAATGTAGAGAGAAAATGATTACAATCACAAAAAACTAGCTTTACAAATGAGATTGGCAGTATTTAAAGAGGTTAAGGGAGAAGACAGGAAAGTCAGTTATAAATCTGTTATAGGCAATAGTGAGAAAGACACGTGCACCTCACGTGTTTGGTTTAAAACCACGCACGTGCACCTCACGTGCACCAATGACTATAAAAGACTAATATGAGTCTGCCATGTTTATGATTATGGGTTAAGGTTAATTGATGATTAAATGTAAAGTAATTGGGAATCTTCATCATATGATAAAGATATGATCATATAATAATTAAGGATGGAAATGGGGTATGCTAATGGGTTGTATAAACCCTTATTATAGTATTCTTTAAATGTGTTAATGATATGTGATGTTATGCCATTAGGATGACAAGCATGAATGATGGTGGAATATTGGTAAATTAGCTTGGATTCGAGGTAAGTAAACCGGTTATAATGTGCTATTTTATTGATTTTATCATTATATGTTTGGTTCTTATTAAGTTTAGTAAGACTTTTAGAAACTTAGACTACGAAATAATTAGAGCTAGTTGCAAAACTAGCCAAGATGGTTAAATACTAATTTGACCCATTTAAGTATGTTAATGACTTTGTAAGATTTTTCTTTATGTGTTTGAAGTGTATGTGTTAGTGTTTATAAAATAGACTAAATATATGATAAAGAATAAGCATTTATTTGATGAATGATGTATTAATCAAGTTATTTCTATTTACATACTAACCCTCATGCTTATACGTTAGTTTGTTTAAATGTTTTTAGGTTTGATGTGAAGAAAAGGGGTCCTCAATAAAGCCTAGATGAGCAAGGATTAGTAATATCGTTATGCTTAGACTTAGTATAGATACCAAACTTGAATCGATGTTGAACCCCCAAGTGACGTAAAATGGTTTGTAAACGTTATTGTCAAGTTTCAAAGTCTTTGTTATAGTCTTGTATGAAAATGTATGCAAATAGGTCAAAAGAAGAATGTGGAATGGGTAAAAGGGGTGTTTGGCTAATCACCTATCGAATTGTAAAGTATGTTTTCCGTGCGTCTTTGAGACCAATAATGTTCTAAAAATGGATTAAAATGTCATGTTAATGAATTCTGGAAGTCTTTGTAAAGTATTGAGTCTCGGAAGTAAGTTTTGGGTCAAAAAGGGGTTTTCTGCGTATGTTTTTGCAGGTTCTAGGTCTGATGGTCCAATATGGTGTATCCAATTGATGGATATGGCGTATTGAAGGGTTAGAGTGGATACATCGTATCCATTTTCATGGATACGGCGTATCCATTGTCATAGTTTTTAGTCATTCTTGTTTTAGTCGTAAAAACCAAACCGTAAAGAGTTAGAAGGCGTGCCACCCGCCGTTTTGAAGATAATTGAGTCTAGTTTCATTAAGTAATAATTTCAAGAAGTGAATGGTAATTGATTTTGGTCAATTTTAGAGTCAGGAAAGGGGCATTTCATGACGTATCCTAGTCACCATTACGGCGTAACCATGGCATTACGGTTACGCCGTAACACAATTTAAGCACGCATAATGTAAGTCCACATCAGCATGATTACGTCGTAACCCACTACATTAGTTATGGCATAACCAACATGAAACTTATAAATAGAGCCCTTATTCATCACATTCAACATCAACCCTTCCACCATAATATAAAGGGGCGAACCAAGCTGTTATTGGTCAAAGAAATCCACCAGATGTCCAAGGGAGAAGTCACTTCACTTAATTTTGTATTTAATCGTTCATAAGCGCATACTGTAAGACTAATGATGATTTAATCCATGATTTCTTTCATTCACTCTTGCTGTATTGTTACCATGTGTGGCTAAGCACTTCTAGTGCTGGACTAGTTATGAATTTACTATTGTTATGTTAAATGTTTCCTGTTTAATTCTCGCTTTATTAGATATCATAATTATCTGTTTTTGATCCCTGTGTTTTGGTAGTATTGAGGGTGGTTTAGATATTGTTAATCCTGTTATTAGGCGGACTAGTTGAACATGTGGTTAACATGGTACTAGGGTAGGTTGACATCTATCCCTAGTGTGGGAATTTACCAAATTACTGCCTCTATCACATTAAACACTTAAAAAGAGCAAGAACTCTTTTAGAGAGGGTTCATAATCTATCTAGGTTATAGACATGTCTTTAGGATAGTTGGGGTTTAATCACTGCAACTTAGATGCCCTACCTTTATGACTTGCAGGGGATTCGGGATCGTAGGGAGTATATGGCAGACCTCAAATGCCAATTCGGGTCTGTTAATAGCAGAACCACTAATAAAATGATACTTAGACATTGCATAGGAAATACACATCATAATAGTAGTAATAAAATAACTAGGCTAGCACGCTTTTCTCCCTGATCACTTCCATCTCATTTACTTTTCGTAATTTATTTTCTTGTTAAGATTTCAAATCAATTCAAAATCATTTTCAAAAAATGACATAATCAAATTAAAACTATTTAAACTAAGATCTTGGGACAACCTCGGATTTACCAAGTCCTACACTACATACGACCGGGTTCTCTGCCCGTTAGTGCGTATATACATCGGTAGACGAGTTTTATAAATTTAAAACTTGTAAAATTATTTAAAACAAATAAACGCATCAAGTTTTTGGTGCCGCTTCCAGGGAGCTAAAGATTATTTATAGTTTGATTTCATGTATTTATTTATTTTATTCCAGTACTAATTTTTGTTAGTCTTTCAGGAAACATTATGGCAGAGGGAGATATCGATAACCTCACCATGGAGCAATACCTAGCATTGTCTCGAGGGAACCAGGCATCGGGCGTGGTTAAACCTGAAATTAGAGGCAATGTAAATTTCGAAATCAAGAGTCAATTCATGAGAGAATTAAGGGAAGACACCTTTTTTGAGAAAAAAATGACGATGCTCACGAGCACGTGGAGCGGGTTTTAGACATCGTCAGTTTGTTCAACATTCCAGGTGTAACACACGATGCAGTTATGCTACGCTTTTTCCCATCATACTCCCTAAAGCCGCAAAAAGGTGGGTGGACAGACTATCCATAGGAACCGTCAATTCCTTGGATCTCCTTAAAAATGCATTTATCCAAAGGTATTGTCCACCATCCAAGACCGCTAAGCAGCTTGAAGAAATTTGTAACTTCAAGCAGGAAGGAGATAAAACATTGTACCAAGCCTGGGAAAGATACAATGATGTGCTTTACAAATGCCCAAACCATGACATCAATAGCCATCAAAAGGTAAACATCTTCTAAAATGGGCTGGGCACTATGAACTGCCAATTGCTTGACTCGCAAGGGCCAATTCCTGGCATGACACCTGCCCAAGCTTTAACAGCAATCCAAACGATGGCTAACCACTCTCAAAAGTGGCACGACGGTTCATATAACAGGAATATAGATAGCAACAGTAACACTAAGGGGATGTTTGGTACGATGGAATCACAAAGAATGGAATTGTAACAAAGAATGGAAAGGTAAGGAAAGAGAATAGCTTTGAAATATGAAATTCAATTCCAATGTTTGATACAAATAAAGAATGAACTTGAGATGTTTGCAACTCAATCAATTCTCTTGTTTGGTTATCCTTTTAAACAACTTACTATTTTTAACAATGCCAAATAACTTTTTAATTATATAAAAACGTCCAGTAAGGTATCAATATGGTTCAAGTGAGCAAAGCAGTACAAACTTTTTACATGTATTCAGACAGTAAGTAATTCAATAATGAATATTGAATGCTCCCTTCAACAATAAATTAATAAACAACATACAAAACGTTAAATTACATAAGTACGTATATGTTTGTAAGTTTTAATTGCAGTGAATGGTCGTCCAATTTTCTTTAATTCTTCACAAACTGAGGTAAACTGCATCTTCGTCAGGCAAAGTTCGAAACAGATTTATCTGGGTTTTTAATCCTACGTGTTTAATGAAAGGAAGTTTGCTACATGTGGATTTTAAAGTTTAAAAATTGCTTCTTACTAATCCACCATGAACCTTGAACGTGATTTGAGATTGAATGATACACATTTAAATAACTGGATTTGGTTCTAACTTCCAACCCAGGCTGTTTTTCCACTAGGTAATAGATCGAACACATGATCTCCCAAAAACTATCATAGTAGAAAATTAGGGTTCTTAGTGATCATTATCATGGTTACAATCAAAGATCAAGAAATGAATATAATTTTCTAAAATTAACAATATGATCCGAAATAAATTGAGCAACTATGGATGAAGATGAAAGAACCAGGAGAGGAGATGGGGCTGACGTTTGTATGTTTTGTTAAACTTTGGTATCATGTGCCATGCAGATGGCCTTTGTCTTTTATATCTCACATCATTTAGTTGGTTCCTGATTCTAAAGGGGATTCAACCCAAGAATGACTTTAACTTAAGTTTATGGATTCTCCGCTTTCTTTACATTTTTTAAAGAATGGAGAAGCTGGAATAAGAATCGTAAATTGGTTCCCTCTTTCCATTCTCAAATGCTGACAAACAACGGAAGACCCCTCTAATATGTTTCTTCTCTTTCCTTTCCCTTCTACCAAACACCCCCTAAGGGAATCGCTGCCATTGTAAGTAAGCTTGATAGCTTGAGACAAGACATGAAAAAGCTTAAGGAGAACATACATGCTATTCAAGTAGGATGCTAACTTTGCGGAGGAGCTCATCTCGACAAGGAGTGTCCTCTTAACGAAGAAGTTAAAAGTGTTGAAGAGGTTAAGTATGGCGAGTTTGGACGTTCTTTCCCTTTGAGCAATGGAGCTAAATATCATGTGGGCCCGCCTGGATACTACACAATTGACAATCGCCCACCGTTTAGAGAAAAAAGACCAAGCTTGGAGAAGCTTATGAGCAAACACCTAGAGGAGTCAATACGGAGAAGGGCTGAGATGGAAGAATGGGTAAAGAAACTCCAGGAGAACGCGGAGATTAACACACGAAACCAAAGCGCCTGTCTCAAAAATCTAGAGACCCAAATCGAGCAGCTAACGAAGGAGTTTCAGGCGAAAACTGTTAGTGAAGTACCTAAATCATCGGTTGGCCAATGCAAGGCAGTTTAGGCTAATGATGAGGCACCAATCGACAATACATCTTCTAATGAAACTAACAAAGTATCTTTCATTGCCAGTAATAAAGCACATGAGGCTCTAAAGAAGATGATGATCCAATAAAAGTCTTGTCGTGCCAACAACCACCGAAAGAGCTGAACCCATGAAGTTTTACACTTCCATGTACTATTAAAAGTTTAAAATTTTATGTTATGGCAGACTTAGGTGCAAGCGTTAATGTCATACCTAAATTATTTGAACATTTAAAACTAGTTAACCTTAAGAAAACCGCCATGCTAGTTGAAATGACTGATATGACGAAAAGGGCCCCTATAGGAATAGTAAAGAACGTCCTTGTTAAGATCGATAAGTTTTTATTCCCATCATATTTTGTGGTTATAGATATGTTAAACACATGTAATAAAACCATGATTCTTGGGAGACCATTCCTAGCAACCATTCATGCCAAGATCGATGTCTTCTATAAAGAAATATCTTTAGGAATCAAGGTTGACATGGTTACTTTTGATATGGATAAGAAAATTCATAATTTCAAGACTCATGTAGGAAAGATTTATATGGCAAACTCAATTCATAATGACGAGTCTTCTACTAGTAGTAATGCACCGTCAGATAAGTCACTACAATTTGAGAAATCTAACAACTTGCATCATGAAAACAATAATGATAATTATATGTAGAAACGAAGTATCAAGAAGGCGAGGATGCTTAAACCTGACAAGAACACCCAAGCGTGCATTTTTGTAAACATGTTAAGCAAAATTACAATGGAATACTCAAGGTTTGGCCCACATGTGATCCGACCAAAAAGTTATGTAACGGGGGGAAAGAAATTTACATGAGGGATGAACATGGAGTTTTGAAATATTGGTATTGTTACCTTGATAGCGATAGAAAAAGCATAAAGGATGTGGTTTATCATTTCCTGACTTCCTTTTAGTAAGGTACGGGGATAACCAGGGTAGTGATCTGATTTGGGACATTAGGTATGCGAAATGGTGTAGTGAAAATTCTAGCCCAAACACCACTTCAATTTTTACTTTGGTACAAGAAGATTGCAAACATAGACCAAGGGACTACAGCTTCAGGGAATGGTTATTAACAAAGGTAGGACACATTAACGTAAGTTAACCAGTAAAGAAAGCCCTATTAAAATCATGGCTCATTGATTATTTTCAAGAAGACTTAGTCAAGGACCCGCGATCAAGAAGTTTTGATGACTACAAATGGATGTTCAAATTAGAAATCGATCAATTAGCCAATGAGTATAAATTAGGGATAGGAAAGAAAGGACATCTACTCGATGATATATGGGAAAATTGCAAGAAAGTTCAGGGAGATAATACATGCTGGTGGCATGATCATGGGCTAGAAGAAAATGAAAGAAAAGAAAGAGGTATAGACATAGAAGAGTATGATCCACCTGAGGTTCATGTAGAAACTTTTAAGGTAAAAAGATACTTGTTTAATAGTGGGCACAATTTCATTTGTGTTACCAAAAAAATAGGAGATACCCTACCATTAGGAAGAGAAAACAGATCAAGGTTCAGAAAATGATCCGAAAAGAATTGGACACAGGAGGGAAGGCCCAAAGAAAGACGTAGAACGTCTTGAGTCTAACTTAAAGACTCATAAATAAACAAAAGTGTTTGTCGGGAGACAACCTATCTTTTATTAATAGAATTCATTTAATTTTCTGCATATTAGTTAGTTTGTATGTTTCTTACTTAATTTTGCAGGTTCTCACAACAAGAAAATGGAATTCGAGGTCACATCAACTCGTATTCATGTGGTAAAAATGTTTCTGTTTGGGCGTAACCCCTTTATTTATGCCATAACAAACGTAGTTACGGCGTAACCTTCTCTATTGTTACGCCGTAACTAGATATAACCAAAATTTTAAAATAATTCTTTCCACATGATTACGGCGACCCAACTCTTGGTTACGCCGTAACTTCCTTCTGAAAACCTTAATTAAGTTTGAATCTTTTACAAAACCATGTATAATTAAATGAACTTTGTGGGTACGTTCTCTAGAAACCCTCACGAGACTTCACTCGTCCACTTGGGCCACCAAGTGGTTTAAAAGGCTTGTTGCATACACTAAATGCCAACGTGATTCCTACGAAAGTTAGTTAGGTTTTCTTATATAATTTTGTTTTGAACGTTTAATGCTTTGTCTAGTGATTTCAGGGGATACGAGTTTGCTCAAGATTTACTTGTCAAGAGTTCAGCTCTTGTTATTATCATTTGGAGTATGTGGAAATTAGAAGGGGGAGGGTGAATAGTTTACTAGTTAATTAGCGTTTTAAAATTTTACTTCTAAATTTGTTAGATCCGAGTATATGTTCAACCAACCAACAATATGAACCAACAATGTATGTATCTACTATTTATAACTAAACAAACAATAAGAAAGAATCACAACAATATAAAGAGATTAAGGAAGGAACAATCAAACCAGGACATCAAGATTTATAGTGGTTCGGCTACGATGATCCTCTTCGCCTTATTCCACTCCCCGAGTATCCTACTCGAGATTTCACTATGTCAACAAGCTCCCTTTAGGCGAAGAAAACCGTTTACATGTCGCTTACGTTGTTTTCCGACACTAAAGCTAAATGTTGAGTCCTAATCTTAGCTAAAACCATTCTACCACTTCACAAGTAACACACAATCACAAGATCCACACTATCGGATTTCTACACTATCCGATTTACACAATCACACAAGATAATCAAGATAGAGATTTGGTTTTTAGAAGAAATAAGAAGAAATCACTAGACTACAACAATTCGTTTCTTGGCGAATACGAATGTTCTTCTCTTGCACTTGATAGAGAGGAGATGAGAGATGAGAAGAAGAGATTGAATCACTTGAAACAAGATCAAACAATGTTAGTGATCAAGAGATTTAGTGAGAGAAAGAAGGTTTTAAGAGAGAGAAAGAGGACTGAAAAAATTCGTGCAAAGAGGTCTATTTTTCAGCTGAAAATAGTGCAGTATTTATAGGCAAGAAAAACCAATGGTCGCTGCTGGTGGTCTCGGCGGTCCCAGATATATATGGGGCCCGCCAGGCCAATCAAAGGGACGTCATAGACTAACGCTCCCCTTTTTGTCTTTTAGTGGGGAAGGTTTTATCTGGTATAGAAGGTTTCATTTTGGGAGAAAAACTAGATTTGAATTTATATGTTTGAATAAAACATTTCTTTTAATTATAAGGGTTTTGTATATATTTATTTTTTTGTAAAATAACTTTTGTAGAAATGTGATGGTTAAGAAAAATTATTTTCTTGATCACTAATCATGTTTAATGATTTGTTTATACATACCTTAAGTGATTCATTTGAAATGGAAATTTACAATTAATAACTTGTAAACGTTTATTTTTATCGTAAACATTTTTACATTTTGTTATTTTCAAAACATCGAGAGGTCAAAAAATATAAATAATGTTTTTAGACATTATTTGTATTAACAGAGTATACAACAACACTTTGGGGAGTCTCTTGTTCTAATTCTACTATTCTTTTTGAATTTCATTTCCTTAAATGTACAATAGAGACATTGTACAAAAGTGAGGGGTGGGAGTATACTTACCACATGACTTATATTTGCCTTCGATTTCTAGTTTTCTTTTAAAAAAATGTGCCAATTAAAAAAAATTGACATGTTTTCTTACTAAACTAGAATAAATATTTGTCGAGCACACTATTACCTTTATTTCAATTGGTGAGGTTAAGCATAATGATTCCATTTTCTCCAATTATACAAAAATCCACCAAAAATATAAGTGTGCTAGTAGTATTGTAGACTTTAGAAATTGGCATGTACATCATTTCAAGACCTAATTGATTAGCAGGAATAGACGGTTTAAGAAGGCAACATTTAGGAATTTACCCCCAAAACAGCCCATATGTGTGTGTTAATCGACTTGTTACACTGACTTGTCGACCTCCCTTGTGAAACCCCTTGTTGCACTCATTTTTAGTACAAGATACCCCTAGATCACCCTGTTGAGCCAATCCTTGTTTTCAACCCTTTATGTTAAAAGTATCGTTACACCATTTCGCCTTAGCCAACCCTATAGTCTATATTTTCTTTGTGTTGAAGTATCTGGCTACTTATGTCCATGGTTCGGGGAAATAGGTTCGTAAATTTTACGCGTTCATTGAAGACCTATCATTGTTGATCTATAAAGACCCCCTGTATCATCACTTTTGATATTGTTCATCTCAAGTTGGGGGATATGTGCATTGTATTTACCATATGCTATAGGGGTAATAATAAAAAAGAGAAACATATAAACCTCTATAGCATATGCATGTTGTTTACGTGTTATAAAACTAACAAGTTGTTAAAAATATAAAGATAGTGCAACTATAAGCCATCTGTTTGCTCAAAATATAAAGATGGTGCAACTATAAGCCATCTGTATGATTGTGAAGGTTGGGCTAGTAGCCCATTATTTTGGATTAGATTTTCGCACTTGGACACTCGAACTTATGGATAGACGGTAGCCGATTATGACAATATTAGATTATTTAGACTATTTGTTTTGTGTATTTTGTTTAACACCAATTAAATGTGTATTCCATGTGTCTCATCCATGGACTTGGCCGAGCATGTGTGGTTTTGTCGCCTTTTCTGGATTAGTAGTATCAGAAAGAATCAATCACCTGTTTAAACCTGTGTCACCCATGTTGCCTTTAAGAGCTGTTTAGACCCTAATTCTAACTGGTGCAGATTTGTGTACTTTCTAAGCTTATGATAGAATGCATGCTATGACAGTGCAGTTGAGTGATCACCCGAAAATAAAACACTTAGACTAGTATGAGAGTTGAGTGATTTTTAATCCCCTTTTCGTGAGGTGTTCGGCTTTGATAGTTCCTAGCATAAGTAAATTATGAATTCATTTCTCTGAGTTAAATTAGGGAAATCTTTTTATAAATTATTCTAACAGTTTTACTTGAGGGCAAGTAGAAGTCAAGTGGGGGGAATATTTGATAACATCAAATAGTTAATACTTTTAATATCAAAATCCCTATCAAAATGCTTATAATTATTGTTAAATGCCTGAAAATGCTACTTAATCACTTTATATTTCGTTTAAAGAAAGAACGCAAGCATTGGAGCAAGAGACGCGGGATTTGGACGTGGAAATCAAGCAAATGAAGGTCCTCAAGGCTAGTTACGGCGTAACCACTCCGCAAGAGTTACACCGTAATCCAATCAAAGAAGAAATGAGTCAGCACCACAGTTACGGCGTAACTAATTTGTTACCATTACGCCGTAACATACCACTTTGAAGAAGGATGACGTATCCTAGTCACCATTATGGCGTAACCATAGCGTTACGATTACGCCGTAACACAATTTAAGCCTGCATAATGGAAGTCCACATCAGCATGATTACGCCGTAACCCACAACATTAGTTATAGCGTAACCAACACGAAACTTATAAATAGAGCCCTCATTCAGCACATTCAACATCAACCTTTCCACCACAGTATCAAGGGGCGAACCAAGCTTCCATAGGTCGAAGAAATCCACCAGAAGTCCAAGGGAGAAGTCACTTGATGACATCAAGTAACGTCACTTTATCATATCATTTATCCCATCTGTTTTGCGAACTTTTATATAATTATTGCATTATTTGGTACTTAATTGCTTTAAAGTTGATAAATACAGTAATTCAGGAGTGTTTTGTGAA
>BQNB010145889.1:0-11777 GCA_026074375.1 Tanacetum coccineum
AGGACCGGAGGGATAATAATGTAGCAATAATAATAAAGCCAAATTTCGACCGGCATTATCTAAATAAAGCCTCCATCTCTGGACTCGTAGTTGAGTTGTTTTAGATGAAATAAAAAGGATAACCGCTAAATCATGCGAAATTAGAAACTTTGTGTGGACATTATTCTCACCATATAGTCTCTTTAGGAAAGGATTTCAAACTAATAATGGTCTAAACCGGGTTTACTTTATATAAATAAGGACTTAATTTATTTGTCACCAATAATGATAATAAAATCCATAGAGGATTTAGGAATAATGGGAGCGAAAAGTTAAAGTTTTTACTTACACAATTAGCATTTATGAGTAGTGTTAGCATCTAATCTTATATTTGGCTATGATTTCGTTTTAAGTTTAGTTTGGGGATTGTGAAAAGTCAAGGATGACGAACTCCCGTTCTTTAAGCCTTGTTAAATAAATTCTATAAAGTTTTATCTTAGTTTTTATCTATTATTAAATAAATGGTTAAAACGGGGGCACTTGCGAGTTAAATGATTTTTGAACCTTTTAATGGACCTTTTCTGTTCTTATTTGATGTGAGGGGTTATAAGTTAAGGGGTGGCTAAATTATTTACTTTTGGACGTGTTTGATAAACATTGTGTGTGAAACCAGCAATGGCTTAGTGTGGGGGAATCTGATGTGTGCTTAAACACACATCAATTATAACCCGAAAAACACTACTAATTGGACTAAAAACATGAAATATACTTAATATTATTGCAAATATGTTTGGTTTGTGTTTTTATGTCTTGCAGGTACAAAGGATTGAAAACGGAGCAAAAACAGACACTTACGGTTAATATTTGAAGATGTTTACTTATTATTCAAAGTCAAGACGAAGCCCGAAAAATTCCCCGAACATGCCATTGGAAAGTGCACGAAAAATCAAGTTTAACGGTGCCTTCATCTTTTATTGGGCATGCCCGACACCATTTATATGGGTCAGACCGACCCATATTTATTAAAGTCCCAAGCCCAGCATTGAAGTAAGGATGGCTCAGCCTACAACATGATTCAGCCCAAGACTAAATTAAAGAAACGAAGGCCTAGTTTTGAAGTTAAAGGGACTGAAGCCCAAGATGCATTTTGTGTCCAAATCATGTTGCTTAATAAAAACGCAGCTAAGGGGATATAAGGAGATCTAATTTTCATATCTATCTCTTATCCTTTATTTGCTATCTTATCCTTTTTTGTTTTATTCATTAGTAGAATATGAGTATTATTAATATTAGGAGTAGGCTTCTTTATTTAGTTTATGTAGTTTTCTATTCCTCTTTTATGTATTAATTTGGTTTAGGTTTGTAACGAATCGGGTGGATTTATGGAAATATATTTCCAAGTTTTTTGTTTGTTTGTGGGTTTATGAATCGAACAGTTTGAAGACAAGTTTTTCAGATTTGTGGTTGATATCGGTTGTCACCTTTCTCTTATTTCTTTTAATCGTAGCAGCTTAATAACTAAATAAGTTGTTTCGTAGCTTATTTTGGTTACCAAGTTAGTTTGCTTCATATCTCAGCTTATTTCATTAGTAAGTTCATCGAAGGTTTTGATGATGATTTTCACAAGTAGATTTGGATTCTGTTTGGTACATTCAGTTAGTGCTTATTTCAGTTTTGAGATGGTTTAGCTTATTAATTCCGACTATGGCAAATTTAGATTCGGTATAATTTTTTTGTTAAAAGGAATATTGAAATAAAATTTGTCTAGCATTTGGGCTTAGAAGGCCAATAGGTTTTCTTCAAAAATCAGTAGTTAATTTTTTTTTAAAATAGTTTTAGATTTTTTTCAGTTTAATAAATTTGAAAATAGCTTAAAAGAATTATTAAGTTTATCTTAACTTCACTTGTTTTGAGATGGTGAACTCGGTTCAACACATTAGGCGAGGAGCTTACAGGGTGTATAAGTTAGATTTATTTTTAAGGTTAGAGCTTAATTAGACTTTATAAGCTCATTAGGATATAAAGTTTAAATACTTTATAATCTATTAAGTAAATAAAGTTTAAATAAGAAATAAACTTGGCATTAAGTATAGTTTATGTAATTGGGCGGTTTTATTCGTATCGGTTTCGTTACTCGGGTTCTATCTTCTTTCCCTTTTCCATTATTAGTAATTTTAGCTTATTTAGCTTAATGTGCTTTCTATTATTGTTATGCTTATTGTTTTAGTTTAGTTGCCATGTTTAGCGAGTAGATTTATATATGCTTGTTAAGTGGGTTGAGACTAGTGAATTAAATGTGGATCAAAAATTGATTTGTTGATTAATAATTCTCGGGTTATTTAGATTTTTTATTTGATTATTTTGAAGGGTAAACTCCGAAGAAATAATCAAACATCAAATCTAGTAATTAATTCCTTTATAAGATATTTTTTTCAATAACAACCAACGTTGTGAGATAATAATATTTTACGGGTATTAATTCGTCAACATTGAATTGAGTAATTTGTACCAAAATAAATGATCGTTTTCAATAACAACCAACGTTGTGAGAAAACATTTGTTTTAAACGGTGCTAATTATTTTTTTCTCTTTCTTTCACACTTAATAACCTTTTCGCCTCACTTGACATGCATATCCGTTTTAGTTATATCTTAATTTTATTTTAGCTTATTATTATAATTAGTACATTTCAAGACCAAAACTAAAAGATAATCAAGCATTAAATAAGAAACATTAACGTAAATCTCCATTCAATTCTCGCCGTGAATACGACTCCGGGAGATTTAATTATTACTTTTACTAAAGTGATTCTTATTTCTTATAAGGATACTTAATATTATATACATACGACTAGTAGGTATTCATTACGATATTAATTTGCAGACTCAAAATTAGTGTGTCTTGACATATATACACTCAAATAATTTTTACTTATGTACACCTTACAAGGGTATAAATGTCAAGACATGTTACTTTTTGAGTGTGCTAATCATTTAATTAAGTGTTTGAAAAAGGGCAATCTTGACTATTCAAATATCATGTCAGAAAATGCTCATAATACTCCATTCGTTCCTAAATAAGTGTCCACTATTGACTTTTAAAGTATTTTTTTCATCAACTTTGACCTTAAATTATTTTGTTTTGTGTTATATAATACTTAATGAAAATTACATCAATAAAAATACATTTAAATCACAATTCATTCATATATTTTGCATCAAGTATTATATAACACAAAAAGACATAATTAAGGTCAAAGTTGTTGAAAAATGACTTCGAAAGTCAAAAGTGAACACTTATTTAGGGACGGAGGATAACGTTTGATCAGAAGAGCATGTTTCGTAGACTTTTCTGCATGAAGTGAAATTGATAGATATACAAGTGTGTGTGTGTGTGTGTGTGTGTGTTATGATATGTATAGTTGAAAACATATGTTTTGACATGATGTGTGTACATTCTGTCCAATTATTAAGTGGAAACTACAGTTGTAATTTTTTGTCAATTTGTGTAAAGAACAATTCGTTTTTGAAGTTAACATTCCTTAAAAGGTAAAGGCCGTTTATTACCAACTTACTTTTTCATTTGTACCGTAATGACCAACTTACTTATTTTTGTACACATTACACCAACGTACTTGATTGTTTTGTGATAATATCACCCAGATGACCGGTTAGATATCCACGTATTAATTTATTTAATTTTTTATTTTCAATTCAGTAAAAAGAGTCCACCGTGGCAAATACATACCACATCCCCTTCATTATACCGACCCGTTTTTACCTATTAAACCCCTACATTCATCAACTCCCCTTCATTATACCATCCCCAATTAATAACTTAACCCTAAAAGCTTCCCAACCCAAAATTAAAATTATGTCTTCAATTAGTTACGATGGCATCATCCCTACAGAGTGCAAGTGTAATCTCCCCTTGATTGAACACACATCATGGACTCTCACAAATCCTTGCAGGCGTTTTCTTGTGTGCCCTAACAGATACGTAAGTTTAGTTCTTATTGATCAGATTGTTTTCTTGGTTTTTGATTAATGATGTTTTTAATAAATGTTGAATATATCATCAGAAAGCTGGTGTGAGAAAGTGTAACAAATTTGTCTGGTATGATCCTGAGTTGGATAATTCATGGTATAGAGAACATTTGTATCACATGTATGGACAGGAAATTCTTAAAAGGTTAGTTCCTAATGGTTTTGAAAAGGTTTACTATTGTAAAAGTGGTGCTAAGTTAACTTCCATTAGGGAAATTAAGTCAGACCAGGATATTGTGGATATGTTGAAGGTAGGTTATGATAATGGGTTTCAGATTGATATGTATGTTGATCATTTTGGTTATGATATCATGGAAATGGTTGAATATGATAGGAATGAGGAACTGAGAAATACAAGTATCAAAGCTTAATTAATTCTATAATGATGACTAACATTATAGTGATAGATGAATGAAGAGATAAAAATGTAGACTTTCCATACGAGAAGAAGAGGATAGATGTTGTGATTAAGAACAATTACTACACAAGACCCATTCTTGACTAAAGTTATATGCAGTGCTAGGGTTTCTGTTTTAGGTCATGTTGAGTTTGGAGTGAAGAGGAAACACCACAAGTAGATCCAGATGACAACCAAATAGATCCTGTCTATAAGGTAAAAAAGGGGGTTGTTTATCCAGCTTTTGACCCTGATATCCCTTGGGATAAGATGGAACCAATCTTAGGCATGAGGTTTGAGACCCCACACCAGTTAAAGATGGCATTGGCAAACTATGGTGTTGCCCATGGTTACCAACTTTGGTACATGAAAAATGACCAGAGACAAGTTTGGTTTAATAGTGGTACAATAATTGAAGAGGTGGAAGAATTGTGCAGGTAAGAAAGGAAATAAACATAGCAGTGTTTGCCAAGAAAGGTTTAGGAGCGTAGGGTTGTATAAGAGGGGATGAGGGTAACCAAGCTAGTAAGAAACCTGTTAAGAAACCTATTAAGAAACTTGTTAAGAAACCTGTTAAGAAGATACCTGATTCACAATCTGGGGAGGGTACTAGTAAGTCTCCTAAATGGACAAAGAAACAGATACTTAATTCTAAAAAAGTTAATTGTCCTTTTAGATTGTATGCTTCATGGATGTCTAGGGAGCACTCATTTCAGATCAAGTCACTGAGATCAGAACATAAATGTTGTAGAAACTACAACTTAGGATCTCTTGTTACCTATAAGTGGATTGTTGTGCAGTATTTTAAAGAAATCATTGAGAACCAAATATTACCTTTAAGGTAAAATGGGTAGCCAGGTAAGTCGGGTGTGAAGGCTATAGACATGTAAGAATTAGTTGGGAACATGGTGGGGGGGTTTGAGGGTCACAATATAGGCATCATGTAAGAAAAGACCCACAACCAAAAACCTGAAGTTGAAAAAAAAGCCATCCTGGTAGGAACAAGTAATATTTGATGTGGCAATGGCATCAAGGGGTGGAGGTAGAATCAGGTAGAGGTGATGGTCAATGAAGGCAGTGGGAAAGTGGAAGTAGTGTAAAATGATGCTAAAGGTAGTGGTGAAAATGATGGTAGTGCCTAGTGTGGATAGGGGTGGTGTAGAGCTGGTGGAAAGTGGTGGAAGTGTGGTGGTAGAAGCTGGATGAATAGAGTTAAAAGGGGTGGTGGAAAGGCTGGAAAGAGGTAGTGAGAGAGGTGGTGTATTTCAAAGTTCAAGTAGTTAGTGGAATTTTAATTAACTGTTGAAACAGTATGTATACCATGATTAAACATTCTTAGGTTTAACACTACATAATGCTGATGCAATGTTGTAGGTTGCATGGAATATCAACCCTAATTATGATGAACATAAGCCTTTAGGGGAATGTAATGTATTACAAGTTAGAGGAACATCTAAAATAGATGCCTGGACAAGAAAAAGTTGGACAAGAGAAAGAAGATAAGAACATGAATATGAAGAAAATGAATATTACTTTAATCCCTGCAAATGGCCAGAAATAATTCCATGGAAGGAAAGCACCTAGAATGAACAGTACCATGAAGTTTTTTATCCCAAGCATCCATTCCCAACCCACTCAACAATCTGGAGTATGGGTTGTGGACACAACTGTTAGTGTTGCAGATGTTGATGAAGCACCTGAACAGGAGACAAGTGATGATGGACCTGCTGTGGATAAAGGCAAAGCAAAAGCATCAGTTGAAGATGGACCTGCACCAGAACAAGGCATATCAATTAAAGATGGACCTACACCAAAAAAGAAAAGAGGAAGGCTACCATCAAGTGTAGATGGCATTAGGATCTACCATAAGAATCGTGACAGATCTGAAAGAATTGCCAATATAAAGTCGAACAAGCCTTTTCATATGAAACAATTTGGAACTGGAAGTTACTCCTGACAAGGATTTTTGATGTGGAAGAGTAATCATTTGGCTGTTTCATGAACTGTAATGAATGTTTAGGAACTTAACTTTTTTTCCTGTTATGTATGGGTCAAAAGTGGTAGACAATTACATGTGCTAAATGCAGGTTTTATGGGCCTTGCATGTTATCTTGCTTATTGTGTCCTTAAACAATGTAACACTTTTTGACCACCATTAAATCAAGGTAATGCAGGACGCCATTGTATTTTAATGGTTTAATTTGTTAATCTGGGGCCATAAAACCATGTGCACCATAAAGTGTTATGTTCCCAAGTCCCTTTGGTGGTTTGTTTTTTAGATTGTCTGTGATTGTCTGTGCATATATAAGCAATACAATGTGCACCTCTTACCTTCAACATATTCGAATTATCATTCCTAAAACACATTCATATCATAAAACATGATTATACACAGCAAATTCACATAAGAAACCTACCCACAAACCTACACAAAAGATTAGCTATTACATAGCTATTACACCTAATTCATTACATAAACAAGAAACACCAAGGCTAAAAAGATCATGAACGTTTTCTTCCAAAAGCTTGCATTTTTTTGGCTTTGTCTGTGATCATCTTGTAGCCTAGCAAAGTCATCTTGAAGGATCATCAATAGTTCTTGGCTTCTTATCTCAGTATCAATGTCTTGCATTTGATGAGGATGAAGTTGTCCATACATGTGATACAAATGTTCTCTATACCATGAATTATCCAACTCAGGATCATACCAGACAAATTTGTTACACTTTCTCACACCAGCTTTCTGATGATATATTCAACATTTATTAAAAACATCATTAATCAAAAACCAAGAAAACAATGTGATCAATAAGAACTAAACTTACGTATCTGTTGGGGCACACAAGAAAACGCCTGCAAGGATTTGTGAGAGTCCATGATGTGTGTTCAATCAAGGGGAGATTACACTTGCACTCTGTAGGGATGATGCCATCGTAACTAATTGAAGACATAATTTTAATTTTGGGTTGGGAAGCTTTTAGGGTTAAGTTATTAATTGGGGATCGGTACAATGAAGGGGAGGTGATGAATGTAGGGGTTTAATAGGTAAAAACGGGTCGGTATAATGAAGGGGATGTGGTATGTATTTGCCACGGTGGACTCTTTTTACTGAATTGGAAATAAAAAATTAAATAAATTAATACGTGGATATCTAACCGGTCATCTGGGTGATATTATCACAAAACAATCAAGTACGTTGGTGTAATGTGTACAAAAAAAGTAAGTTGGTCATTACGGTACAAATGAAAAAGTAAGTTGATAATAAACGGCATTTACCCTTCTTTAAATTGGTATGTAGAAAAAACTTCATATGCTCAAAAAGGCATGCACTTTTTACTCAAAGTCATAGACATCACCACCTTGTGCAACACTATTTTGATATAATACATTTTCGATGTTATTTGAATGCGTTTTCGATAGAATGCATTGAACAAGTGATTTTCCGTGCAGATTACGAGTTGATGGTTTATGAAACGATCAACATGAAATTCATGGATTTCATCTATCTAGACGCCACTACCAACTTCGATTTGCTTCTTGGCTCTTCGATCAACACAATAATGTCAGATAGCTTTTCAAAAAGTTCTTCAAGATCAATCAAACAATAGCTAGGTTAGTCAAATGTTCTCTTAAACCGTAGCTGATAAACATCAGCAAAACAATCCAACAAGATCCCACGATGATTTCTCGTAAGTAACTCCTTAAGCTCAAACGTCTTTTATCAACAAGAAAGATTAATGAGCAACCCAAGTAGCAAGTACTGAGACACATATCCAATTTTAGTATTTTTGAAGCTTTTGTTATGTAACAAGCAAAAGTACCCGCGCGTTGATGCGGAGCGGGTTATTTTTTATTGGAACTCACGTGTTGTGGCGGGGCTAATTTTTTTCACTTAGGGTAGGGGTTTTTTTTTCACGCCGTTTATTTTAAATTTATTAAGTACGCACGTTCCTGCATGGTGTTATCTTTATTTTATTTTTTATTTATTTTGTGCGGGATTATTTTTTCGGTCTCATGGTTAATAGTTTTTTTTTATATGGGCGTATGTATTGGGCCTCATGGCGCGGGTATTTTTTGATCTGAATAAAGTCAGTATTTTGTAATTTTTTTATTATGTTGTCCCGAACAAAAATTTTTTTTTTAATATTATTTTGTGCGAGTTTAATTTTTTGGTCTCATGTTTTATTGTGGTTTTTTTTATATGGGCTTATGTGTTGGGCCTCATGGCGCGGGTATTTTTTGATCTGAATAAATCAGTACTTTTATAATTTTCTTTTTTTATTTTGTTCCGAGTATTTTTTTTTTTAATGCGTATTTCTTTAAAAAAAATTGGGCCGGCCCAAAGTGAAAACCCATTGGGCCGAACACTATATCAGCTACAATATTATTGCGTATTTATAAAAAAAAAATTAAGCCGACCCAAACTGAGAAACCATTGGGCCGAACACTAGGAGCCCATTGGGCCGAACACTGTAGCAGAGTTTATGTGTATTGCCATAATATATTGGTGACAATTTAGACTTCACAATACTCTTTATTTCGTTTTAATATAGTTTGGCGTGTTAAAATATACTACTACATAATTTGGAATGGTCTTCGGTTTAGTTTTTTTTTGTGTATTAAAATATAATACTTACAAAATTTATCGGAGCGAAACCCCTTGTTAGAAATCTAAATATTAATAAAGGTACATGTTGAGAAAAAGTGAGCAAAGATTTTTTTGTCCCTTTTCTCTTATGAATTTGCAACTTAAAGAAACGTGAGTCGAATTGAAAATCCTACTGGTGACTGGATGTAACAAAATAGGATAAAGATCCTTTCATGTTCATTTGAATATAAAAGGTAATCTTCTGCTTTATGTGAATAATCAAATGTACAATCAGATAAAACATAATATTATCTCTCATGTTCAAATGAAAATAAAAAGATCTTTTTCCAACAAAATATAAAGGATTATCAAGGGTCCACAAAAAATTCCAACGTATTTATTTCTTTTTTCCCTTGACCCTCCACAAGACCACCAACACACAACCAATATACAAGGCAGCTCAACCTTTTTGGAGGCCTAATGCAAAGCTTTAAAATGAGGCTTTTTTTTATTTAAGTTATTTGCCGAGAAATCATTTATATAAAATTTGATTTTCCAAGGTTTTTATGTGAAATCTTTGATTATTTTCTCGAAATCAATATAGTATAATGTTTTCCATTTACAATTAATAAATGAGCAAATATATCTAATCTTTTGGTGACACTTTTAATCATATATAACTTTTAATTAACTTTAGTTTTTAAATACTTCTTTCCGTTGAAGAAATTGTTACCGAAATGGTTTAAATTATTCTATACGTCATATAAGTATTACAGATTGGGTTTAGATTTATAATTTAATTTAAGTATATCAATCGATGTAACATTTTTCATATGTTTAATTTCTCTCAAAACTCTTAGTTTCAGAAATAAATATATCCAGTTATTATCTAAACAATTGTTATAATATGTCTTAAATAACTTTTCAGGTTCAAACAATTCCTTTTTAGCTTGTTATCATCTAGGGATTTTATTTTCCAATACTATTTGTTCAAACAATTCCTTTCTAGCTTGTTATCATCTAGGGATTTTATTTTCCAATGCTAAATAGTAAATTAAAGATACATTCATATAATCAAAATTGGTCAGATTTAACATTCTAGTGATGAAATAGCTTGATATGGAATGTACAACAAATAATCGGTTTTAAAAGTCTCTACGCATGTTTTGTAAATTTCATTGTCAACATCATCATCATATTTTCTATTTCAACAAATAGCTCGTTTTCTTTTCAAATTTTCGTTCTAAGGTTTGTATTTCTTTATCATTTCTTTAGCGAAAACTAAAACATCCTTAGAAGCAATTTTCAATTGAAGAATGACACCTGGGTATATGAAAGAAAGCCAGAGACTAAAAGTATGTTTGTGGGTGTGAAGAAATAAACGTCCATTCATCAATGTAAATAGTTAAACAGTTGTTATCACATGGATTAATACAACTTATGCTTAATGTAAATGGTTAAACAGTTGTTATCATATAGCTTAATATAACTTATGTCTATTAGTTGGATCGATTGACTAAAATTGCCTTTGTAATTATAACGTCTTGCTAGTTTTTCTTTTATTATATGCCGTCATTTAAAAAAAAGTTTTCATGCAAAAATTGGTCTATTATATACTTAATATATTGTAGGCTTGAAAAATGAAAAGTAGAAACAAAAGAGGTTCAAAACTTTGATTGTTTGACATTTATCGGTTAATTGGGACTTTGAATGATCGGGTCTCTAAAGATGACGGAAATAAACATGTGATTGACTTTATGTAAATAAAATGTCCTATAAAATTCGGGGCCTTAAAAAATTGTAGGCCTAAAACCATAGCTTTACTTGTTCTAATTTTGAGTCACCACTAACAATATAAACAACCCACCCAAACTGATGTGTGTTAAATTGCATGTTTTTAATACCGAAAAAACCTTCAAATAGGTAAATAAATAACGAAACTGTGTAAGTATATTGCAAAGACTCTTGAAACTCGTTATTTTATCTTGTAGATACAAAGGAATGAAAACAGAGCAAAAACGAAGAATTTCAGACGAGAATCAATCACATTTACTCATTTTTCGAGGTTTAAACGAAGCCCACTTGAAGCCACGAGCATACCGATGGAAAGATCACGAAAAAACTTATCCAACGGATCCGGCCCTGCACCGTGAATCGGTTCGGTTCACCTTGAACCCGCTAGTTCAAGAGTTAATACTTAATAGTATTAAGCCCAAAATCGGCCCAGGAAGGAAACAATTAAAAGGAAGTGATTGCATTATTTACGCTGCTTCTCAACGTGTGGACCCGGTTTCGATTCTGGGTAATTAATGCCATTTTTGTGATGGCTTTTTTTTAAGCTTTCCCAGTCAGCATTTACTATGCCATGTGACAAAGAAAGAGTTGACCAGATCCATTATTTACGCTGCCATATTAAAAGATCCTAGTTTATCTTTAGGGGGTGAAAGTGTATTTTAAAAATCCTAGTTTACATCATAATATGTAACCCTAAAATACTTAAGGGGGGTGTTTGGTAAGTTTATTTCCCATAAAAACAAACCCTCACCCAAGGTTATAAATAGCGTGAGGCGTGGCGTGGCGACATGGCCAAGCCTCACGCTTTAGAAGTCATGGCGAGTTATGGCATTTTTTAAGGCGTGACTAAAAGCGACACAAAATATGAAAATATTTATAAATTTAAATCTTTTTTTTAATTATATTGAGTTTTTAAAAAGTGTCATACATAAGGAAATAAAGTAAATAAACTATCTTTGCATGTAATCTTTTT
>BQNB010145890.1:0-16650 GCA_026074375.1 Tanacetum coccineum
GAATAATTATAACATGGTGAAATACAAATATACTACCAACAGGACTCACCCTAATGCTCAAAGGAACATGGTTCCAAGAGCAGTTTTAATGAAAACTGGCCTAAAATCTTTTAATACTACCAGGACAGTTAATACTGCTCATCCCAAATCTACAGTTTATAGTGCTAAACTAATGTCACGTTTTTCAAAATCAGCACAATCAACTGTAAAAAGGCCCTATCAATCAAAAACAATATTAACTAACAAAAAATTTAGCCAAAAAGTTAATACTGCCAAGGTAAAAGTTAATACTGTTAGGCCAAAAGCAGTTAATATTGCTAGGCCAAATTCTGCAGTTGTTAATACTCTTAGGGCTAATCAGGCTAATGTTGTTAAGGCCTTAGCATGTTGGGTTTGGAGACCTACCAAACTTGATAGTGCATCAATCACTTTAAAGAAACATAATTATATTGATGCACGAGGCAGATCTAAGTCAGTAATGTCTTGGGTCCCCAAAGGATACTAAATTCCTTATTTATATGTGCAGGACATTCCACCAACTGATGATTAAGGCTATATGGACAATGGATTCTCTAGGCACATGACACGCAACAATTTCTTATCTCTCAGATTTCCAGGAGTTTGATAGAGGATATGTTACCTTTGGTGGAGGAGTCAGAGGAGGAAAAATCACTAGTAAAGGTACTCTCAAAATGGGTAAGCTTGATTTTCAGGATGTGTTCTTTGTCAATGAGTTACAATTTAACCTTTTTAGTGTCTCACAGATGTGTGACAAAAAGAATACTATATCTTTTACTGACAACTGAATGTCTTGTACTTATTCTCCCTAATTTTAAGGTTGCTGGATGAAAGTAAGTCTTTCTTAAATTCTAGAAAGGACAAACATGTTATAGTTTTGATATGTAAGAACATTGTTCCTAAGAGAGTTTAACTCATCTTGTGCCAATGCTACATCAGATGAAATCAATGCATCTGGCATAAAGGAGACTTGTCATATTAATTTTTAGACATAAATAAGCTTGTTAAGGATAATTCTTGTAGAGGTTTGACTACAAAACGTTTTTGAAAATGACCAAACCCGTGTTCTTGTCTCTTAACATGGAAACAAATAAAACTAACAGAGCTTCTGTATGTCTAAAGTTCTTGAAACTAATACTAGCCTTTGTTTATGCTTCATATGGATTTGTTTGGTCCAACCTTTGTGAGTAGTTTAATGCATAAGAAGTATTGCTTAGTAGTCACTAATGATTATAGTATGTTTACTTGGGTTTTCTTTTTAACAACTATGGATAAAACCAGTGAGATTCTCAAGAACTTTATCAAAGAAATAGAAAAGCTAGTGGATAAGAAAGTGAAAATAATCAGAAGTGATAATGGAACAGAATTTAAGAATAAAGTTTTGGATGATTTCTGCATAGAAAAAGGTATTAAAAGAGAATACAGTGTAGCCAGGACTCCTCAGCAAAATGGTGTAGCTGAGAGGAGGAATATGACACTAATTAAGGCTGCTAGGACCATGTTAGCCGACTCTAAGTTACCTACCACATTTTAGGCTGAAGTAGTTAGTACTGCTTACTATGTACAGAATAGGGTCTTAGTAGTCAAGCCTCATAACATGACACCTTATGAACTTTTTAGAGGTTTTAAACCCGCTCTAAGCTTTATGAGACCATTTGGATGTCATGTTACCATTCTTAATACTTTAGACAGTTTAGGCAAGTTTGATGGCAAAAGTGATGAAGGTTTCTTTGTTGGATATTCCTTGAGTAGTAAGGCTTTTAGGGTATACAACACAAGAACCAGGAGGGTTTGAAGAAAAATTTACAATTTTGTGGGTTTTTTGAGATAAGGCCTTATGATAGAATGAAATGGTCCAAAGTGGCTGTTTGATATTGATTCTCTAACCCAATCTCTGAATTATGTACCAGTAGCTGCAGGTACAATCTCAAATGAATCTGCAGGTACACAAGAAGAATTTAATGCAGGTACATCTACTCAGAAAGAAGAAATCAGTCAAGGTCGCATTGTGATGCCAATTTGGAAAGATGATTCATACTTTGATTTACCTTCCAAAGATGCTGGTAATGATGAACCAAAATCTGATACTGATGATCAAAAGCAGGTTGAAGATGGTCCACATAATGAGAGTGATGAAAAAGATAAGTCTGATGATTATAGCAGTCATAAGGAAGTTATAACTGCTAGACAACATGTTAATACTGTCAGTCCTGAAGTTAATACTGGTTGTTTTAAACTTAATACTGTTGATCCATCAGTTAATACTGCTAGTTCAAATGATCAAGATAGCCCTAAAGATATGTTCAAAATGAGAGCTAGTCATACACTTGAAGCTACTCATGTTGAGTTCTTTAGTGATGAAGATAAACCAGAAGTTGATTTGGGGAACATCCTAAATTCCTATACAGTTCCACCCACTCCAAATATAAGAATCCATAAAGATCACCTAATTACAAATGTGATTGGAGATGTGAAAAAAAAAAAAAGGGGGGGGGGGGGTCTTTTACTATTCAGACAAGGATGAATGACAAAATCCTGCTATGTACAAGGGTTTGTCAGTTGCTGATTTGGAAAAGAAAATACAACATGATACCCCTGAATATTGTTTATATTGCTTGTTTCTTATCCAGATTGAACCCTCATTAGCATTGGCTAAAAGCTCTATCTGATTCATCTTGGGTGGAAGCAATGCAGGAAGAACTTCTGCAATTCAAACTCTAACAGGTTTGGATACTTGTGGATTTGCCTATTAGGAAGAGGGCCATTGGAATAAAATGGGTCTTCAGAAACAAGAAAAATGAAAGAGGGATTGAGATTAGGAATAAAGCAAGGTTGGTTACACAGGTTCATAGACAAGAAGAAGGCATAGACTATGAAGAAGTTTTTGCTCCTGTGGCAAGAATTAAGGCAATAAGATTGTTTTCGGCCTATGCTTCTTTTATGGGTTTTATGGTATGTCAAATGGATGTGAAGAGTGCATTCCTATATGGAACTATTGAGGAAGAGGTTTATGTTACTCAACCACCAAGATTTAAAGATCATGACAATCCAGACAAAGTTTACAAGGTGGTCAAGGCACTTTATGGGTTGCATCAAGCACCAAGAGCATGGTATGAAACCTTGGCTTGGCTATTATTAGGAATGGGTTTAAAAAGGAGGGAAATAGGTTGGACATTGTTTATAAGAAGCAAAATGGAGATATTTTGCTTGTTACAGGTCTATGTGATGACATTATCTTTGGCTATACAAACAAGGAACTGTGTACTGCATTTGAGAAGATAATGAAGGATAAGTTTCAGATGAGTTCTATGGGAGAACTTACTTTCTTCTTAGGATTACAGGTAACACAGAAGGAAGTTGGAATATTTATCAGTCAAGATAAATATGTAGCTGAGATTTTGAAGAAATTCAACTACAGAGATGTGAAGTCTGCTTCTACTCTAGTTGAACTTGAAAAGCGTTTTAGTCAAAGATGGAGATGCTGGCTGATGTTGATGTACATCTATATAGATCTTTGATTGGGTCTTTGATGATTCACATCATCTAGGCCAGATTATTATGTTTGGCAGTTATGTGCTTTGTGCCAGATTCCAAGTTACACCAAAGATATCTCATCTCTTAGCAATCAAGAGAATTTTTAGATATCTTAAAGGCAAACCAACATTAGGCCTTTGGTATTCTAGGGATTCTCCATTTGAACTAGTTGCTTATACTGATAGTGACTATGCTGGAGCAACTCAAGATAGGAAGTCTACAACTGGAGGTTGTCAGTTTTTGGGAAATAGGTTGATATCATGGCAGTGTAAGAAGCAAACTGTGGTTGCCACCTCTACAACTGAAGCTGAATATGTGGCTGCTGCTAGTTGTTGTGGACAAGTACTCTGGATTCAAAATCAATTGCTGGATTATGGGTATAATTTCATGAATACTATGATTCACATTGATAATAACAGTACTATCTGCATTATTGAAAATCCTGTTCAACATTCTAAAACAAAACATATAGAGATTAGACATCATTTTATAAGAGATTGCAATGCTAAAAAGTTAATTCAAATGGTTAAAATTGATACTGAACATAATGTTGCAGATCTTCTTACAAAAGGTTTTGATGCTGGAAGGTTTCAGTACTTGGTCTCAAGTATTGGAATGCTTAATCCTTAATGTTTAAATCTCTTTATGTCTTTGTAAAGTTTTGTAAAGGATTAGTACTGTTAGTACTGCTAAGTATAACTAGTACTGTTAGTTATACTTAATACTATTAGTTAAAACTGCCAGTCAAAATTAATACTGCTAAACAAGAAAATGCTTTGGATTGTGTTTTTTTCTTGGTTTTGGACTAACACTTATAGGATAAGCAAATTGAGTACTTAATTTTGAATGCTTCACCTATGAAGTATTGTTTGAGGGGAGGCTACTTATGTCAATATGCAATCAAGCATGGATGAAAGGAAATGTAATATCAAAAGTGGTTTAAAAAGAATCAAAAACATATAGGCAGGTCAAAAGAGGTCGGGACACCAAGATACCTCAGTCTAGTGGTCCCCCTATAAAGGTTGGTGATGAGGTTGTCCATAAGGAGTTGGGTGACAGAATGGAAAGGGCGGCCACTACTGCTTCTAGCTTAGAAGCAGAGCAGCACAATGGTAACATCAATAGGACCTAATCCATGGCAACACTTAATGAGCCAAGTCCTTAGGGAACTGGTTCAGGTAGTGGTCCCAAGTGCCAAGATACCATATTGGGGGTGTAGATGCTCAAAATAGGTTTGAGACTACATCTAAACAGTCCAATGATCCACCTCTGTGACACCCCGTTAGAAAATTAGATCCTCTTTTCGTTAAGTAAAAATCATGTACTGCAAGTTTTCAAGTTTACCGTTAATTACAACGAGAAGTTATCTTATGATCGTCAATGCATTACTTTTTATCATGGAACGTTTAAATTGCACGCGAATATCACCGTTAGTACTCTATGTCTAAAAGGATATTTTAGAACGCGTAACGATATAAAAAAATCATACTTTGTTCACTTTTGTGAAACGAGGCCAAATTACTTGTAGTACTTTATAAAACTACCTACATTCAAATTAATAACTTATCGACGGACTCTGATAGAGTTCACATAATAAAATAAAAATTACACATACATATGCACATGAAAGGTCCAACATCAGATATATATGTACATATGAAGGTACATAATTCAATATACAATAATAATGGAACATTATCATCACAAATCTTACACACACTACCCTACTACTTCATTATTTTGAATATTTCCATCATGTGATACGTATTATCAATCTGATACAAATTGAAATGAAAGAATAGTAGAGATGCCTTAATAGTAAGATGCCTTAACAGTATTATAAAAAGGAAATGATGTCTAATAGTATTAGAATCATCACCCTGGTGCAACAATGTGTATAGGGCCATTCACATGTAACATCTCAGTAATCAATCAACAACTGCGAGTATAAATCAGGAACCATTCAGGAACAAATGTATTACAACTAAAATCTGAAAACACTAAGTAAACTACGGTTCAAGCTCAAGGTTCGTTGGGTACAAGAGCTAAGTAGGTGTCGATTTTAGAAGAGGTAGCAACCAAGTTCAAACCTTACCACCATCCTTCTTCCTCACCGTCGTTCGACAAGCTTAGGACCTTGGTAAGTCGTCCTCATGAATTAACGTTCATATGTCATTTACTCGTAGTTTAACAAACCTCGGCTTTTCACGACATGTACACGACTTACATGGTATAAACCATGCAAGGTTCGCATATAAACACGCATGAAAAGAATGTAGTCGTGCCATGTATAGAGTAAACGAAGCAATGTAACATTAGTAAGCAACATGTATACGTGAGAAACTAATAACGAAACCAAAGGAAATTATAACAACTTTAAAACCTAAACGAAAGCGTGATCCAAAAAGAGACGCATAAAAATGCTAGGGTTTTGGAACAAGGCCTCGCTGCCACTGTTTGTTCCATGCCCAGTTTCTGTGGTTGTTGTTGCACACCGAGGCCACTGCCCTTGTTGTATCGCGACCAGACTACTGCCACCTTTGTTTTCATACCCAGCTACTGTTATTGTAGCTTCGTGCTCACTGTGGTCTACCACCACAGTTGAACCCATGAAGTTTCACAGTGAGCTGCTGCCATGACTTTTAGCCGCGAGATGACACCACAACGCTCTTAGTTTCGACCCTTATATTTCCGTGACTAACCCTATAGAGATAGAACCATGCGAAGTAACAAGGGAAACCTATAAATATATAACATTTAAGGGTGCGTGAGTGAAGGGAAACAGGTACCACAACAAGTGGTGTCAACCCACTGTTGGATGCGACTAGAATAAAAAAAAGAATACTGGCCATGTGGATTATATTATAATACATGTGATGTTTTTAAAACTTGTATGAAATATGTAAGGAAGTATGAAAGTATTAGATATGAAAGGTGAGACATATAGGGGGACGAGTAGAAGCCACAACAGTGGCCCTGAGCTGCTGCTTGTGTTCGACAGAAAGGTCAGGAAAACAGAAAAGAAAACAAAGTTGCAGGCCACAACTGGTTTGAGTATTTCATATGATATTTCCTAAAACACATGCATGCAAAAAAAACCATTTTTTTAAAAAGAGTTTGAACACGAAGAATACGAGAAGCATGCATGTTATTCGAGTCCTCGAGTAGTTTCAGTTAGCCAAATCGTAATGGGTTGGGCAAATTATCAAACGAGCAAAAATCACTATTTTGATAAGTAAGAAATTTAAATAATGTTTTTCGATGATTTAAAAGTAGTGACAATGAAACCGAGTTTTAAAAGAATAAATAAATTTAACACAGCTTATAAAAACATATTTACCGCTAAAAATATTTTTAAAAGTCTATTCGGGTTTAAATATAGAAAGTTATGAGAATAAAAGAATATAAAATATATATTATATATATTATTAATTGGAAAGTCAAGGGATTAAAAATACATTTTCGATAAGAAATTTAAACGAGTTGAGCGAGCTGTAATGTATAAACCTGATAATTACACAAATAAATTAATGACTTCGATGTAAATAAATAAACGCGATAAATATAAACCTAGTAACTTACAAATAATGTTTACATTTCTTAGATATAAATCACACAAACTTGTAAATATAAGTGCGACACATAATAATATTAACAGATCCTGTATAGATACTTATAATTGTAAAGTCGACACTAGAGCCAACAGGTTAATCAACACCCTTAAAACGTAAAACGTTAACTCATGAACGACAATGCCTTTTGACACATTTGCATAAGCCAATTTATACATTAAGTATTCTTAGAATGTAAACTCAGACTCTATCATAATTATTTAGGTGTTTGACTGAGTTACTTTTGACGTGCATTGAACCACTATCAGTTACGGACGATTAACCGACAAGGTGAGTTTTCATAGCCCCTACTCTACTGTTTTAAATCATCTTTTGGGGTGAGAACATTGCTTATTTCAAACGTGTGAATACAAGTACAATTACTCATTACTGATTGGTCTAAGTCCCGATTTAACCCAAGTTGCTATATTTGCCCGATTTATCATGAACCGTCAATCTTTGTGAGCGCGAATGTTATGGATAGATCTATCGGGAGTGACATCCCTGTTTGTCTTGGACTGACATTAGTCAAGCAAACACAGTTTCATTTGAGTCAGACTACGGGTGTCCCGGGTTAGACACCTGCAAGGGCATTCATTTATTGTTGGTATATGTTAACGCTTCGGTGTCATGAGCTTAGACAATAGTAATGCAATTTATATGACTTTGTATCTGTTATATTGTCATATGTGGATGAAATCTTGTGATTCACAAACACTACACTTTTCTGCTTAAACAAACCTATGAACTCACCAACTTTATGTTGACACTTTAGCAATGTTTTCTCAGGTATTAAGAACGAAGATGCTATATGAAGTCTCATGCATTGCAGTTATTTTCCCGTTATCTGAAGATCACTTGTACTATTTAAAACAATGTTGTATTGTCTATTTTATGCTTCCGCTGAATGTTTAAACATCTCGCGCGCTCTCGCTGCGTACATGCTGTTCTCCAAGTGATCCGTTTTCTTAAAACGTCTCATATAGAGGTCGTTCTGTATTGCTTAGAAGTATGATAATCATGAAGTCACACTCCCTCGGTTGCCATTATACTCTGATATTTTAGGGGTGTGACAGATTGGTATCAGAGCTCTGAGCTATAGAGAACTAGGTTGCATTAGGTAACACTAGACTATAACTACTTATCTGCTTAACATGCTTATTATGCTTCTATTGTCTGTCATTGTTGGTTTCTCAATATGGGGTACATAGGAATCAACAATCAAAGGAGTACATATATATTAAAATGGGTTCTCATGAGTGGACATAGGAATAATAAGATACATATACTTAATATGGGTTACATGTGTATTAAGCATATACATATACTTAATATGGGTTACATGTGCATTAAACAAGCTTAACTACGCGTATTTTGAAATATACCTATATCCTTATTTCATATTTTCTTGTCTCAGCAACATGTCAAACTCGGATGAACTGAGACACACCGATAACACTACACTGGTACCTCCCATGCTCCCTGACATACTTCCTCAGGTGTATCACAGGAGACGTCCTATTCTAGGATAACTTATTTTGCCATCTGTATCACCATTTCCCCCAACTATCAGACGTACCGCTCGTAAATCTATTCCACCTATTGAGCCAAATCTTGCTGAACGTGCCAGAATTTCTGCTATTAACCTTGATGATTATCAACTTGATCCTGTTACTCCACCACCCTCACCTTTATCCCCATTCACGATGGCTGCTTACCAGTGGATGATTGCTGAAATGGACCCCACCCAGAGAGAAGAAGCTCTAACTGTCTACGGGATAGAAACTAGTCAGAATTCGGTGCCTGTTCTTGAGACAGCCTTGACCGTATGCACGACACGCCTTAGAGGACAGTTGCATACCATTCTCGAGGACATGGACCATTACCCAAATGCTTGTTTGGAGGAGTTAGAAGCCTTCATGACACTGTAGGATGTGAAGCCCCGGGTTGAGGAAAGTTCGTTGGAGACGCTATCTGTGGACGAATTGATTACTCAACTTAGACAAATGTGTGAGGATGCAGAGGATCGTGCTAGTAATGCTTAGGAGGAAGCACGACAGAAGAGGAAGGAGGCACTCGAGGAAGTGATCCATCAAATCTAACGTAACAACAACTAGTTTTATTTCTATCCTATGTATAACCACTAAGCTATGGGTTTGTCACTGCTAGTGAACTCTTGTATCCCCGTACTCTTTGAAATAAACATCGTGTTTGCGATATTAATTAGTTTTGATTTATAAAGACATTGCCCATTTGTAGTAACATTAATATCCTTACGCATATAACTTTCATGCATGTCATAACTGTCATTTTCATTGTCCCTCTTATAGAAAATGGCACCCGGACGACGCTCAACTGTCAACCGGAACCCCCCATTCAACCGTTCGACCAACCAAAACAATGTGGATATCAACAATGGCATTAACACTCAAATGCTCAACCGACTCATTGCCATAAGAGTTGCTGAAGCACTCGCAGCTGCCGTTGTGACTCATGCTGCAAGCACTCAAGAAGAGAATAACCTAGGATCTAACTCTTCCCAAAACAAGACATGTCAACTACATGGTATTATGTGCAGTCTTGCATGAAAACTTTCGTTGGTATTGGAAGGTAATGTAGGCCTTAATCCTGATGGTTTGAGAAAACTAGAAAATCTCAATTTGGGGTAAGCGCAAACGTGCAGAGGGTGACAGAAAGTCAAATTTGCTTCTTAGGCACACTACAAGATAGTGCTTTATCTTGGTGGACGTGTATTGGTAGTTATGTTTACTTCTCGATAGCTCCATGCAACACCTTGGAGTGATTTCAAGGCTATGTTCATCCGAAAGTACTGCCCTTGCAATGAAGTCAAACAAATGGAAAACGAACTGTGGAATTTAAAAGTGAAAGGCACAAACCTTACCACCTACAATCAACGTTTCCAAGAACTCATCCTCTTATGCCCTGAAATGGTACCCAACGCCGACCGGTTGTTGGAACGTTACATCGAAGGTCTACCTTGAGCATCAAAGGTAACGTAAACCTCGTCCAAAACCAGTGGACTTGCATGATGCAATTTGACATGGCTTAAGGTTTTGTACCAAGTGGTCCAAGAGAGCTAGCTGAGAAAATCGGACGGTGACTAAAAGGAAATGGAACAGAAATCACTACAACCCCAACAACACCAACAACACTAGCAACCTCAACCCGAACAAACGCCCAGAGGCAGCAAGGGTGTTTACAGCCGGACAAGGTTCTTATGCTGGCAAGTTACCTCACTGCGGAAAGTGTGTCGGACACCAAACTGAACATGCCCTCCTGCTTGTTACAACTGTGTAAAGGCAGGACATAAGGCCAAAGACTGTCGAGCTCCACCTCGTCCCGCAAACCAAAAGGGACCAGGAAGACCAAGGGGAACAGGGAAGTGATGTCAATTGTTTTGGAGATGCGCGAAAAAAGGGACAATTCACAAGAAACAAGTGTCCGAACAATGGAAGTTAAGGCGGTGGAAACCAAATTTGAGGCAACCAACAAAATCCTCAGAATAATGAAAGGCAAAATCAAGGAAACCCTAAAGTAAGTAACCAAGCATCAACCATCACTCAAGGAGGACGCATAGCACCTGTCAGAGTATACAGCCTATGTGCTGAAGCTGCGGTGAAAGATAACAAACATGTGAAATGTACGTTCTGATCAATATGTATATTGCTTCTGTGCTAATTTGATAACTGGTTTATGGGACATAAGCTTTGTGTCATATGCTTTCAGTAAATATATAGACATCCATCCTACCACCCTAGACACTAATTATAGTGTGGATCTAGCCGACGGAAAGTCGCTAACCACAAATACCATTTTAAGTGGATGTACACCTGTTCAAAATTGACTTACTCACTATAGAACTATGAAGTTTTGACGTCATTGTCGGAATGGATTGGATGGCCGAACATCGTGCGGAAGTTGTGTGTTATGAGAAGTACATTCGCGTTCCATATGGAAATGATATGCTAATTGTACAAGGCGAAAAAAGCAGAATTAAAAAAGCGAAATCGAGTAGAAGTCATCTCGAGCAACAGGACACAGAAGTTACATCGACAAGGATGTCAATTGTTCTTGATTTCAAAATGATGAAGGGAAGAGGAAAACCGAAATTCCAGAGAGGCAAATTGAAAGATGTGGCCTGTTGTCAGGATACTTTCGAAGGTTATTTCTCCCTCCCCTGTAGATTTGCACCAGGATTACCCCGACACGCCAAGTAGAATTTCATATCAAGTTAATACCCGGAGCTGCACCTGTTGCACGCGCACCATATCGTCTTGCACCTCCAGAGATGAAAGAGTTAGCCGACCAACTAAAAGAACTTTCTGACAAAGGTTTTATAAGACCAAGTTCCTCTCCGTGGGGAGCACCAATCTTGTTTGTCAAAAAGAAAGATGGATCTTTCCGGATGTGTATCGATTACCGTGAGTTGAACAAACTTACAGTGAAAAATCATTATCCCTTACCAAGGATCGATGACTTATTCGATCTGTTGCAGGGGATCCAAGCACTCTACTTGAAAATTGACTTTAGGTCAGTTATCATAGTTTTATTTTTATTTTATAGTTAGAGAAGAAGATATTCCCAAGACTGCTTTCAGAACACGATACGGACACTATGAATTTCGAGTTATGCCTTTTGGTTTGACCAACGCACCTGCGGTGTTCATGGACCTCATGAACCGTGTGTGTAGACCATACTTGGACAAGTTTGTGATTGTGTTCATCGAAGACATTCTTATATACTCCCACAACGAGAAAGAACACGAAGATCACCTAAAGACAATTCTGGAATTGTTGAAGAAAGAAGAACTGTATGCCAAATTTTCCAAGTGTGAATTTTGGATCAATACGGTAAAATTCCTCGGTCACGTGATTGATAGCAGTGGTATTTACGTAGACCCAGCTAAGATTGAAGCAGTTAAGAATTGGGCATCTCCAACCACTCCTTCGGAGATTCGCCAGTTCTTAGGTCTGGCAGGTTACTATAGGAGATTCATTAAAGGATTCTACAAAATAGCTAAGCCTATGACTGAGCTTACGTAGAAGAACTAGAAGTTCGATTGGGGCGAAGAACAGGAAGAAGCTTTTCAAATATTAAAACATAAACTATGTGCTGCACCTATCTTAGCACTACAGGAAGGCAGTGAAGATTTTATGGTGTACTGTGATGCATCCATAAAAGGGTTAGGTGCGGTACTGATGCAGAGAATGAAAGTTATTGCATACGCTTCTAGGAAACTAAAGATCCACGAGAAAAACTACACTACTCATGATCTAGAATTAGGAGCAGTAGTGTTCGCCTTGAAGATCTGGAGACACTCCTTGTATGGCACAAAATGTGTAGTGTTCACCGACCACAAGAGTCTACAACATATCCTAGACCAAAAGGACCTCAATACGAGGCAACGCCGATGAATAGAGCTCCTAAGTGATTATGATTGCAAAATTCGTTATCACCCGAGGAAAGCGAATGTAGTAGCAGATGCCTTGAGTCGAAAGGAAAGAAGTGAACCATTACGAGTAAGAGCCTTGGTTATGACCATTGGCTTGGACCTTCCGTCACGAATCCTTGAGGTGCAAAAAGAAGCAGTTAAGGTTGAAAACCTTAAAGCCGAAGATATCAGTGGCATGCTAAAGAAGTTAGAAGCCCGCGCTGATGGAACATTATGTTTGGATAATAGGAGTTGGTTACCATGTTACGGTGACACAAGATCTTTGATTATGCACGAATCGCATAAGTTAAAGTATTCTATTTATCTAGGATCCGACAAAATGTACCATGACTTGAAAATGTTATATTGGTGGCCAAACATGAAGGCTGAAATCGCCACATATGTCAGCAAATGCCTGACTTGTGCTAAGGTTAAGGCTGAACATCAGAGGCCCTCTGGATTGTTGGTCCAACCCGATATACCAGAATGGAAGTGGGAGAAGATAACAATGGATTTCATCACCAAGCTACCCAAAACGGCAGCAGGATTCGATTCGATTTGGGTCATTGTTGATCGTCTTACCAAGTCTGCTCACTTTTTGCCAATGAAGGAGACGGATTCGACAGAAAAATTGACGAGGCTGTACATGAAAGAGATAGTAGCAAGACATGGTATACCGGTGTCAATCATCTCCGATCGTGATAGCCATTTCACTTCGAGAGTTTGGCAATCTTTGCATAAAGCATTGGGTACGCAGTTGAACCTGAGCACTGCTTATCATCCGCAGACAGATGGTCAGAGTGAGAGGACCATTCAGACGTTAGAAGACATGTTGAGAGCCTGTGTAATTGACTTCGGGAATGGTTGGGATAGACACTTACCCCTAGTAGAATTTTCGTACAACAACAGTTATCACACGAGCATTAAAGCTGCACCGTTCGAAGCACTTTACGGTAGGAAGTGTCGTTCGCCTGTTTGTTGGGCTGAAGTTGGAGAGGCACAACTCACCGGACCAGAGATTATTCACGAGACTACGGAAAAGATTTTCAAGATTAGGGATCGCATGCAAGCTGCACGTGACCGACAAAAGAGTTATGCTGACAAGAGGCGTAGACCTCTTGAGTTTGAAGTTGGAGATAAGGTTATGCTTAAAGTCGCACCATGGAAGGGTGTGATCCGATTTGGGAAGCGTGGAAAGCTAAACCCTCGTTATATTGGACCCTTCCAAATCATAGAAAGGATTGGTCCAGTAGCTTACCGTTTGGAATTGCCTCAAGAACTTAGTCGAGTACACAATGTGTTCCACGTCTGCAACCTAAAGAAATGTTTGTCCGATAACACACTCGTTATTCCCCTGGAGGAAATCCAACTCGATGACAAACTCAATTTCGTTGAAGAACCCGTAGAGATTATGGACCGTGAGGTCAAGCAACTCAAACAAAGCCATATACCTATCGTTAAAGTCCGTTGGAATGCACGTAGAGGTCCAGAATACACGTGGGAACGTGAGGACCAGTTCAAGAGCAAATACCCCCACTTGTTCGCGAACCCACAATCTCCTACATCGTCTTGATTTCGAGATGAAATCTTCTAACCTGGAGAGACTGTGACACCTCATAAAATTCAGACTTCTCTTTTTCATTAAGTAAAATTATGTATCGCGAAATTTGCAAAGTTTACCGTTAATCTCAAAAGAAATTTATTCTATGAACGACATGCATTATTTGTGTTACGGAAAGCCTTAATAGCACGTGAATATCACTATTATTGCTTTATGTCTAGAAATATATTTTAGAACTTGTAGCGGTAAAAACCATATTTATTTCACATTTTGACAAAGCCACTTACTCGTATCATTTTATAAAACCATATACACTCAAATAAATACCCGTGATCAAATTAAAAAAAAATGATAACTAGACATCATCATGTATACTTACATACTACCCTACGTGTTTTCTTTTCAAACTTCACCTGCCAAGTTTACGTCTCAATATCTGATTCAAATTTAAAAAAGTCAAGGAACAGTATATATTCCTAAATAGTGTTAGGAAGTACCAATTATAACAAATAGTATCATGAAATATCACTATTAAAATATTCATCAATAGTATGTGTAAATAATGCCCCTTCACTTGCAATTGAAAATCTCAGTAACCAAGCCGATACTAGTGGTATAAATTAGATGCCATGCACACTCCCTTTTAGCACGGCTTATTCACGAAAAACAAGTGAGAGCGAATAAGGTTCGAGTTAGGGTTTCCGTTAGGATCGAGGGCTAAGATACGTCGGTTTAAAAAGGGGTAGTAACCAAGGGTGGTTCGAGCTCCTTATCACCATCACTTCTCCTCATCGTCTAGCAAGCTTGGACCTCGGTAAGTCGCCCTCGTAGCTTAACGTCTAACTTTATCATGTCATTTATATTATAGTCTAACGAGTCTCAGCGCTTCGCATGGCGAGTACACGACACACATGGTACAACCCATGCATGGTCCTTGTATTCGTGGATACTCCAAGCCTCTCGATGCAACATACATGAAATATTGATGCGTAGAAAATTACTGTAAACCACATCGTCCATGAGAACGAATAACGAACCAAGAGATTTTGTGAAAACTTTAAACATGTACGTAATAATAATACGTTGGCTCACTAGGGACGTGTAGATGCTAGGATTATACGTAAATTGCATAGGACCCTTATGTTATGACCTCGGTACGTTATCTTGGGCATAATAAAAAAAATGTCACGGGACGAACCACAGCGAGCCATTGGCTCACTGTTGGGACGTCACAGCCCTACAGAACCCGAGCAAAGTATGCTCGTTGGTTCGTACCAATACCTTGTAACACTTGACATTGATAGGCATCGTGAGACGCACCATAATGCACACCAAAAAGCCATAACAGGCTGCTGCCTTGTCGCGGCTGTTGAGCTGCAAAGGACGCATCACGTCCTTGCATCTTGATCCCTAACTGGCTCGTGACTAACCCTAAGAAACAGGATCACTCGGGAAATATATGGAAACCTAGTTATGTGTTCAAGTATTCATTGGGAGGGAAGAAGAAACCACAACAGTGGCTACCAACTCCACTGTTGGGTTGGCTTCCATCGAACAGGAAATGACAAGAGGCAAGGGCCTCATAGTTTGTGTAGTATATGTTCATATAGGGTCGCATGCATGTAATTTATTTTATAAGACTTAGACGTAAAGGAATATGGAACATATATGTTGTCAAGTCCTTGGGTCGTCCCATGCCGAGACCCAAACGAGTTGATAAACTAGTTAATGAAACAATACTATTTCAAAAAGGTAGAAAACTATAAACGACGATTTTCGATGAATTAGGAGTAATAACGACAAAATTAATTCATAAACGTATAAACAAATTTAACGCGGTTTATATAAATTCTTTGACACAAAAGAATATTTAAAAGCTTAATCGGGTTTAAAACGTAAAAGTTACAAAATAAAAAGCGTAGAAATTAAAATGTGAAAAGTTAAATATTCGATAAATACTATTTTAAAGAATTCGGGGATTTCATGTGATAATATGGAAACTAAAAGGGTTAATTGTGTAATTTACTAAATGTAGAAAATAAATGAACTAAAACTTGCTATTTTGAAATTTAAGAACATTAGGTATAAATAAATCATTTTTATAAATTATTTAAACAGGACAAACAAACCGTAAAATGTAAAACTGACGAGAATACGAATTAATTAATGATTATAGTATAGGCAAGAGTTCCCCGAATATATATAAGTTATGGCGCATAATCTACCAATTTATGTACTTATAGGTAAAAAGGTCGTGTATCATCCCTAGAGACAACGATTTAAACAACATTTTGAAAACATAAAACGTTATATCATAAACGACAATGCCCTTTGATGACCTATTTGCATAACTCATTTCATACATTAAGTTTTAGAATGTACACTCAGATTTTGTCATAATTACTTAGGTGTTTGACCAAGTTACTAATTGACGTGCCTTGATTCATTATCAAATTCCAGACGATTAATTGACA
>BQNB010145891.1:0-16650 GCA_026074375.1 Tanacetum coccineum
CCTTCTTGGTTTAGTGCATTGTTTAGACATGTGTCCTTCCCCTTTGCAGTTGTAACACGTAACAATCCTCTGTTTCCCCGAGTTACTCCCACTTGCTCCTGGAGTGAAAGTTCTTGTAGTACCCATAGTGTAAGAAATTTGTCTCCCCTGTACTGGTTGTACGGTTACTCTTCCATCATTAATGGTGGCTTGTTGCCTTGGGTTTGACGAGTTCCTCAGCTGGTTATTGGTAGTAGGATAGCAGGAAGTGACTACAGTAGACAAGAATGACATGACATGATTGATGGCATCAATTGGATCATCACCGTGCTTGAAAACTGGTATAGTCAGACCAGAGTCTAATTGGGAAATTTTAGATTGTTGGTTGATTGTGGGAGAGTATTTAATTTGAGGAATGGATGATGATGGAGAGAAAACGTTGTGGTGGACTGAGGTTTGATAATTGTTAGGGGCATTGGTGATTGAATGAGGTATTGGTGATTGATTGATTGAGTAATGTTGATATTCAAAAGGTGATCCATACTGTAAAGATTGATGAGGTGAGACAAATTGTTGATGTTGAGAGTTCTGGTAAGAGTGCTGATGAGACTTGATAAGTTTAACATAACTACCATCCGAATGACTGTGTCATTTTGGTGTTGAGATGCAAAATAAAGCAAGAGGATCGGAGCTACGTTCATGCATCAATCGAACTTCATTTGCATGTCGTTCATGTTGTTCCAAGTAAGCATGAATCTGATCAACATTGGTAGTATGCAAATCTTTGACCAACTTAACACCAGTAACGAATTTGCTCCATTCAGCAGGAAGAGTGTTCAGAAACTTGGTATTGACTTAAAATTGCTCCAGTGGCATCTTGTAAATATTCATATCATTGAGTAGCAAAGTGAATCTCAATTAGTACTCGTGTAACGACTCTATTTTCTTGTATGTAAACTTATCAAATTCATCGTACAACTTACACTCTCGTTCTTGCTTTGTTAACGACGTTCCTTGCATGAGCACTCTGATTTTCTCCCAAATATCCTTGGCTACACGATGTTGACTGACAAGAGCATAAATTTTAGTTGGAAGGCCTTGTAGAATGATGTTTATTGCTTTGATGTCACAATCAGCTTGAATGGTTTTTGCGGTAGTTAATTCAGTATATTCCTTTGGTCTGGTTACACCATCCACTGTAATTTTTTGCCAAACAAGTGGACCTTTTTCAACTGAAGCAAGAATCATTCTACCATGAGGTCTATTCATCATATAAAGTTCCATTATGCTTTTCTACGAGTCATACAAGTGTTTTTCAAGCATCGGTGGTTTATTGTCACCACCCGAGAGAAGTGACTTATCAGCAAGAGTCCTCATAGAGAAATTTGTATGTTAAAAGATTAGTTGTTTGATCGAACGGTGGTAGAAAGAATTTGTGTTTAATTAAGATGTCTTTTAAGTGTTTTAATTCACGAAACTACACGGGATTTTACAATTCTTGACAAAATCGGGAAAAATAAATAAATGTTTCACGAGATTTTACAAGTCAACGAAATAAACCGTATAATTTTGAAAGCTTGAGTTGTTCAGTTTCAACTAGTAGAAGTTTTTCGGTTTCAATTGTAATTGAGTTGTTCGACTTCTACTATAATGGATTTGTTCGACTTCTAGAGAACTGCAAATTCGTGTCCTTAAAAAAATTACAAATTCGGGTCCTTATGGAAAATTGCAAATTCGAGTCCTTTTGAAAACTGCGAATTCGAGTCCTTAATCAAACTGCAAATCGGATCCTGAAGAAATTTGCGAATCGGGTACTAAAGTGAATTGCGAATTCGTAAAATCAACTAGAAAATGGCAAATATCCGTGTCAATATAAAGTTGCCAATTCCTGGTATTGAGAAGCAAAGTTGTGAATTTGTGTAAATATAGAAATAGTAAATTCCGAATACTCCAAAAAAATTGCCAAATCGGAGAGAAGCTATAAACTTCAAATTCGTAGTCACAAGAAATTGGCAAATTCGGAGAGAGCAAAATTGCAATTCGTTGCAATAACACGGACTAAACTCAAAATCTTTAAAACACAAAAGACACCTTTTTATTGTTTTTTCTCAAAGTTTCTTGTACAACTAGTATTCTTAAAACCTAAAGGAACCTTAAAAATGAAAATTTATGAGTTTTTTAAGCCGTAACATTTAAAATCAAGATTTGTACTTTTATAAAAGGTTTTTGAAAACAAAAGATAAACATAATAAAATGATTTTTCTTTGAATCCAAAGCAAATACTCTAAATCCAAAGATACATAGATCAAATATAACCTAGGAAATGAACAAATTAGATGGTATAAACTAAAGCTTCGAAAAACAAAAGAAAAAGAAGACAAAAAAGGCGTACGGAAAAACAAACCAAACACAAGAACAAAGGCAAATCACCTCCATGGCTTCTTGATACCCATTTTAAAATACAAGTAGATCTATGAAATATGATAAGCCAGAACAAGTGAGAAGAAAGGGAAGGAAGGATGTATTTATCATAGAGAGAGAAAGTGCTAAACTATGAAATAGCATTAAGATACAAAATGAAAATACAACCAACCAACCCACCCTCTCCAAGGCCTGGAATAGGGTCTATATACATCAAGGAGTGGCTGGCCCATGGGCCAAGTAAGGCTTTCCATGGGCCTTTGCCATATTAGCTTAAAACTAAACACTAACTAACTAACGGCTTTGACTAGTTAATATTTGAATGGCTGATGTCCTTTTCTGTTCCTAACAGTCCTTAATGCGAAGGGACGTCAGTAATACTACGAAATGTGTCACGTGACCCATCGCGGCTGTATTTAGTATTTTTCTGGTTTTGGCGGCATTTGTTAGTCTTTATGTATTGTTTGACTTAATAAAATGATTCATAACACTTTCATTCCCTAAACTTTAATGATCACAACCACCTAACTTCTCTCTAAACACCCAATCTGAAACAAACCCTAGATTATTGTTCTAACTTAAGTACGTCCTTAATCAAATATTTTATATGAATGGAGGATTTATAAGAAGGGTTCAACTGTAGATCCCTATCATGGATTACCGTTAGTATATTTCATTGTTCTTTTTATGATGAAACTTTTTTAATCATAATACTTTGTAGCAAACTCATATTTTTTTAATGAAATTAGGTGATTTTCCAACTGTTTTTTTGTCTGAAGATCAACCATGGTAGTGCGTTTACCACTCCTCCTAAGATACGATATAAAGGTAGAAGGGTAAGTTGGGTAGACATAATAGATTCTCATGCGTTTTCAGTAGTTGAGGTTAACACAATAACGAAAGAGTTAGGTTATGAAAAGCCCTCATTTGAGTATTATTATAAGGAACCTAACACTGATTTAGATAATGGGCTTAAGAAGTTATGTAATGATCAGGATGTATTGTAAATGTTGAAGTATGTTGATAAGTACAGTAACGAATTAAATGTGATCATACTGTTACTAATGAGCCACTAAAATGTAGATGAGTCATTGCTTCTTAATGTATTAGATAATGATGTGTTCATAGAAAATCAAATGTTAGGGGACAGTGATGATGATGTAATTGAGGATGTTAGTGAAGATGAGTAGTTGCAGAAATCATTAAGGTTGTTGGGTAGAAGAACAAGATGCAGTTGAAAATATAAATGTTATTAAGAGTCTAAGTCTTAATTTGGTATAAAAAAAAGTTATGCTATAGTAGTTCAAAAGAAATAAAGGCTTATGTTTGGCGCATGAAGATTGAATCCTCTCTAGTACCCAAGTTCCGCCCTTCGGTCAGGTTTATGTGGTAAGTACAAGCCTATGGTATTTATCTAGATTATGTCTGTGCAAATTGAGTGTTCTTCTCAAAAATCATATAAACCATATCTGAGTGGCTGAGTGAATTCTAAAATCAGACACTATCCCTATGTGAGGTGCTATGTTATATGTTTATGCCTGAAAAGTTATCTAATATGCAAACTCTTATCCAATTTTCTCCACGTCACGATAAATGAATTTATTTTCTCGCTTCTATTGCTTGAGGACAAGCAATAAGCTAAGTGTGGAGGGATTTGATAACGCCTAAATTATACATGTTTCTATGGCGTTATTTATGTTTATTTTATCATTTCTCGTGAACTTTTGGTACTTAATCAAGCTTAAATTGCTTATAGGTTCACTTGAAGACTCTAAAGACTCAAGCTCAAAGATCAAAAAAACTTTGGAAGGCGAATACAAGAAAAGAAAATTTTCTATTTAAAAGTTTAAGAAGTTCGCCGCTCTTTCTACAAAGTTCACCGCACTTTCCAATGAAGCCTCTAAAACCGGTGCACCTATATCTTTGTTCGCCTCACTTTTCCCGAAGTCAGAAGAATTAAAGTCTAATAAATGCACCTGTATTAACTCACCAAAACCGCCGCACTTATCTGTAAGTGCGCCGCACTTCGAGTCAAAACATTAAATGACCATCGCATTAACTCCTTAAGTGCGCCGCACTTAATTCAAAAACCGGCGCACTTTTTCCAAATTTTAGCCTATAAATAGAGGACGATTTTTGCATTCCAAATCATCCCACACACAATCACTCTCACTACTCCACACACACACACTTCCCTACTACCAACTAAAACACCTAAAAACACCTCCTCTCTTGAAGAAAAAGATCTAACGATCAAGAACGAAGAAGTTTTCTTACTTAGTTGTTAAAATTATAGAAGTTAATGTAAAGTGTGATTTTGTTATGAACTCCTTAGCCATGAGAGGCTAAATCTCTCATGACCACTCGGTGAAGTTACGATAATGAATAAGCGTTTGGTATAATCTTAATCATCTTAACCTTAAGCTTATATTGCAAACCTGTCATATCTTATCTTATCTACTTTTGCTTATTAACCTAGATTATATAATCATATCGGTATAGGTCGAAAGACCCGTTATGATCTATGTGGTTTTAAAGATTTGTCTATGGTATTTAACGTCTGTGCTGAGAAATCCACTTTCGTAAATTGATAAACAAAATAAGCTTTGATATAATAGTAACTGGATTATTTAAGTGACACATTTGGTCTAGTTAACTAAATATAAGTCTTAAGTTAAAACAAGTTGATTTGTGAAAACGTTTTCTAACAAGAAATCGCCTTTATAAATTAATGCCCCACTCTCATGGTCAAATCATTTCAAACACTTATAAATTTTTTTCAAACTATCCGAGTAGTCATCTTTATTATCACTGGTAAAACTAAAGTTACTTTCAAAATAGTTAAAGTCTATTCTCTTTCTGATTATTTGAACACTACTCTAATCCTTGTGGAACGACCTGGTCTTACCTAAAAAGATTATACTACATACGTGGGTTATATTTTTACCCGTGTGTTTCCCATAATTAATCAGTATTTTTAGTCTTATAAATTTAAAGCTTTTGAAACACATCAAACATCTTTTTTTATTTCTTGTTTTTTTCTGAGTTAAACCAAACACCCCTTATCAGCCTGTAAACACTTTTTAAACCTTAAAAATATTTTTGAATCCCCCCATGCTCCCAAAAATCATAAACCCTAAATCAAAAAATCCTTTAGCAAAAAAAACACACCTTACAAAAACCCTTTACCAAAAAAACATGGCGGCAAGAGTATACAGGTTTCAAACCCTGATTTAAACTTTTTATGTCATTTTAATTTTCTCTAATTCTTGTTGTGTGACATATTTATAAAAATAGACAAGTCTTGGATGGGAACTAATAGGACCAACATATCTTATATTGATGGAGTAGCAGCGTTTATTGATTATGCAGTACACAACTTGCAAAAAATGAGAAACATCGACCCACGAGGTAATAAACAACATCTTTTAATGCCATGTCCGTATACTAAATGTTTAAACCACATAGAGCATAAAGTGGAGGAAGTGCAGTTCCATTTATTCCAAAATGGGATTGATCTAAGCTACATAAAGTGGAATAAACATGGAGAAAAGGATGAGCCATCAATAAGTGCCCCAAAACCTGTTAATGCTACAACAGAGTTTGTTGATGACACGGATTTTGCTTCAGATATTCCAACAGATGGCCCAGCAACAGTAGAAATGGTTAATGCTACAAAAGATAATTTTGATAAGGATGACCTTGTCAAGTTTCAAGAACTATTATTAGACGTAGAGAAGCCTCTTTACGAAGGATATCCTGACTTCACAAAGTTGTCCGCAATAGTTAAACTACTCAACTTGAAGGGTAAGTACGGATGTTCTGATAAGTTCTTTACTGAATAACCAGGATTGTTAAAAAAATGCTACCTGCTGGTAACGAAATGGTAGAAAAAACTTATCAAGCCAAAAAAGTTATGAAATTGATGGGACCAGGATACAAAAAGATACATGTATGTATCAACAACTACCTTCTTTACTAGAAGGATGAAAAGGATTTGACTGCGTGTCGAACTTGTGGGATATCAAGATGGAAGGTGGATAATAAGACACATAAAGTGTACGAAAACATTCCAGCAAAGGTAATGTGGTACTTTCCAATTATACCAAGACTGCAAATCCAAGTTTAGCATGTTTAAAATAATTTGTAATAGATTAATTCGCAGCAGTTCGACTTCATATGATAAATTGTTAAATCTTAGGTTTTATGCAGCTATTTGTATAGGAATTAACTTATGGAATCAAGTGTAGGAAACTTTTCATCAAAAACAAAAATTTCGTTTTCACAGAACGTGGAGACGGCGTCACGATTTACATGTGACGCCGTCACCACGACACCTATGACGGGGTCACAACAACCATGACGGCGTCATATGCCCAGGCCCAGAAAACTCAAAGATTTTAATTATTTTTAAGAGTAAAACTTGCACAACATTTAAAATATGTAATCTTCTGTTGTAAACCTGCAAAACCTAATGAGTTTAACAATTCTCTCATCCTATCTATCAAGTTAACCCTAAATACACATTTTTTAAATATGTCAATCCACGACATTTTATTCTTGGTGTAGTTTTGTCTTTAGTCTTTGATTACAGGTTACAGTTTTATGAGAAGAAGCGTGGAAGGTTCTAGGAATTATCATTGGAAAGACTTCTTTGGAGGACGATTTAACCAATTATCACATGTTTCTTCTTATTAATTGTAAGCAATACCAAGTGATTACTTATTTTTATTTCCATGTTTTTCTTTTTCCCTTTATTCGTTCTTACGGGTACTTCTAGAGAACATTAGGGACAATGTTCAACTTAAGTGTAGGGGGGAAATAAGCCTTAGAAACTATTCTTCCATTTGTCATTTGCTTTGTTTCTTAAAATGATGGGTAATATATCGAAACATAGCATAAGAGGTAATTTTGACCTAAATTTAAAAAAAATTATGACACATACCGACGAAAACCAAGTATTAATACGTCTCATGGATAGGAATTTATATTACTAGCACAAAAACCCTTAAATTCCACCCCCATAATGTGAGGTTCGCCCTTAGATATTATACCTTTAGCTTGTTCGAGTTAAGGAGTGAGAAATCATGTGTGTCTATTCCGTCGTTATGGATGTGTATGTGTGGTTTGACGCCTTTTCTGGAACTTGGTATCAATTACTTTAGACATTATGAGAGTGTACCGTAGCATATAAATTTTAAAACAAGTTTATGTTGAGATGCAATCCCGAGAACCTGCATAGTAATTTTTAGGATTTGCTTGATAAGAGCATTAGGATTAACCATGTATTAAAACCTGTAATTGTTATGATTGTCACTACCGATCATAAAACAATCCACACCCTTGCCCTGCCACTCATATTTTGTGGCAGGATAACCCCTAGTACAACCCTCGAGCCTAACCTTCACATGGTTCTCGTAATTTTTATCCGTGGGGATTCCAGATTTATTAATGAAGATCATTGTCACCCCTTTAAACCAATCGTTACGACCCAAAAAGTCTTAGCCTACCTTGTATGAACTCACTTTTTAGTACATTATTGTGATAGACCCAAGTTAATTATTCTGAGTACACGGTTTGCAAAGTCCCCTTAATCCTTGTAAATACAGTTTTAGGACGATTGGGATTCATGGTAGTATTTATTTCACGAAAGAATGTGGAAGGAAAGTTAAGTCAATACCCCCATATGTTTGTCAAATGATCTCCATGTTATTTTGATCCACCTCAATACGGGTCATTAGTTAGATTGTAAATATCGAGCATGTAAAAGCTCAAGTGTAGGGGTACGTATTATAAACCCCATGTTGAATGTATTATGTTATTAAAAAATGAGAAAAGAAAAAGAAAGAATAATGTAGAGTTGTGTAGAGTTTGTATATCTTCGACGAGCTTGCTTAGTAACACAAACAAAGTGTATTCATGTAAATAATTAGCTAACCCTTCCACTCCAAATTCACCCAAAGCCACCCAAATGTATCCCATCTGTTTCTGTTTCCTTTATATGTTATCTTACACCTACACCCCACAACCCTTTAAAAGACCTCTTAGATAGTAATGAATAATACTTACACCTAGCGGTGGAGGTTTGATCCATTACCAAGCCTATGGTAATTTATATGCAATGGACAGGTAAAGAGTGTTGATTTTCTCTGTTTCCCCATATGTTATAATACATCCGAGTGAAAGAAGAAATCCCAAACAACGTAAAACCACCTATGTGAGAGTGCTAGTGTATACTTTCCGTGCTTTTAATAACGAGGTCTAGAAGGTTGTGTTGTAAAATATTTTTAAAGAGTAGGTAAAATGACCCCTTATATTGTTATTGTCTAGGTAGAAAAGCCCATTTGCTTGAGGACAAGCAAATCCCAAGTGTAGGGGTATTTGATGAGGTGTCATTTTATACACTTATTTTGGGTGTCTTTTAAAAACCCCCTAAATCATGTATTTATGCCCAAAATATGTACTTAATAGTTCCTTTTTAGGTATTTCGCATTTGGAAGACATTTGGAAGAATTACACGTGACTTGGACTCATTTGGAGAAGAAACGGATAAGACTATGGACCTACACCAACATTGCTCAAGAATTTCTCTATAGTGGCTGGAGACGGCGTCACCAATATAACGTGACACCGTCACAACGAAGAACAAGACGTCGTCACTGGATCTCACAACGGCGTCACAGTAAAAGACCTAACCCATTATCTAGAATATTCTCTTTCATGACGGCGTAACGATTAAAACGCGATGCCGTCGCAGCGATTTTCCTATATATACAAACCCGAAATTAGGGTTTTGAGTATGTAACTTTAGAATAAAAAGAGGGTACGAACCTAGTTTGTATTAGCAGTTTTGTTAGGACGATTTTAGGGCCCAAAACCCTATTGACTTCCTCCAACTCATGTCTTAGGATCAAGTAAGGTTTAATTATTCATTTCGAATATGTCTATGTTGTTGTTTAGTATATCATCATAAGTTCAATGCTTTTATTAACATGCTTGGCTAAGCCTCCTATTGTATTATTTATATTTTGTATGAAACCTAGAATGTAGAACTTAGTGGTGTAGCTTCTAGTGATGGATGTGCATGTTAGTCTTAAGAAAACCAGCTTTTGTCTCAACACTGTTGATATATAATATTGAGCACGTTGGACATATCAAACAGTGATCAGACAAAAGCTGGTTTTTCTAAGACCTAACATGCACTTCCATCACAAGAAGTGCAACACACAAAGATCAACATTCTAGTTTCATACATTTAAATAAATACAATAGGAGGCCTTAGCCAATGCATGTTAATAAGCAAGACTAGATGAATCAAACAACACATAGACATATGAATGATAAATAAACCTTACTTGATTTAAGTACATGAGTTGGAGGAAGTACAAAAGGGTTTTTAGGCCCTTAAAATCGTCCCTAACAACTGCTAAACAACTAGGGTTCGTACCCATATTTATTCTAAAGTACACGATTCAAAACCCTAATTTCGGGTTTGTAATATATAGGAAAATCACTGTGACGCGACGCATTTTAATCGTGAGCCATCATGAAAAAGAATATTATAGATCATGTTTGGGTCGTGTACTCTGACGCCGTCGTGAGATCCAATGAAGCCGTCTTGGTCTTCATTGTGACGGCATCACGTTATATTGGTGACGTCGTCTGCAGCCACTGTAGAGAAATTCTTGAGCAATGTTGGTGTAGGTCCGTAGTCTTGTCCGTTTCTTCTCCAAATGAGCCCAAGTCATGTGTAATTCTTCCAAATGTTTTCCAAATGCAAAATACCTGAAAAGGAACGATTAAGTACATATTTTGGGCATACATACAGGAATTAGGGTTATACGACCCCAAAAAAGGTGTAATAAAATGACACCTCATCAAATACCCCTACACTTGGATTTTGCTTTGTACCTCAAGCAAATGTGAGACTTTTCTACCTAGACAATAACAATATGAGGGGTCATTTTACCTACTCTTTAAAAATATTTTACAACACAACCTTCTAGACCTCGTAATTAAAAGCACGGAAAGTATACACTAGCACCTCACATAGGTGTTTGGGATTCTCTCTTTCACTCAGTTGTATTATAACATATGGGGGAAACGGAAAATCAACACTCATTACCTGTTATGGCATATAAATTACCATAGGCTTGGTAATGGATCAAACCTCCACTCAAGGTGTAAGTCTTTATTCCCATTTACTATCAAGATTTATTTAAAGGGTTGTGGGGTGTAGGTGTAAGATAACATATAATGGAAACGGAAACAGAAACAGATGGGATACATTTGGGTGGCTTTGGGTGAATTTGGAGTGGAAGGGTTAGCTAATTATTTACATGAATACACTTTGGTTTGGTTGCTAAGCCAAGACTCGGACGAAGATATACAAACTCTACACAACTCTACATCAATCTCTTTCTTTTTCTTTTCTCATTTTTTTAATAACATAATACATCACATGGGGTTTATAATACGTACCCCTACACTTAAGCTTTTACATGCTCGATATTTACAATCTAACTAATGACGTATTTGATGTGGATCAAAAATTACATGGAGAACATTGACAAACATCATGGGGTATTGACTTAACTCCTTCCCCATTCTTTCGCGAAATAAATACTACCATGAATCCCAATCGTCCTAAAACTGGATAAGGACTTAGCAACCGTGTACTCAAATAATTAACTTGGGTTATCACAATAAAGTCAAAAAGAGAATACAAGGTAGGCTAGACTTATTTGGTGTAACGATTGGTTTAAGGGTTAACAATGATCTTCATTAATAATCTGGAATCCCACCAGAAAATTTACGAGAACCATCAGAATGATAGGCCAGGAGGGTTGTACTAGGGGTATCCCTGCACTAAAAATGAGTGCATGGCAAGGGTGTGGGATAGTTATATGATCGGTGTGACCATCATAACAATTACAGGTTTAAAACATGGGTTAATCCTAATGCCTCTTATCAAGCAAATCCTAATACTTACTATGCGGTCTCGGGATGCATCACAATAACAAGTTCTAGAATTTAATATGCTACCGGTACACTCTCATAATCCTAAAGTAACCGATACCAATGTTCCAGAAAAGGTGACAAAACCATACATACGCATTCGTAACAACAGAATAGACACACATGATTGCTCACTCCTTAACTCGAACAAGCTAAAGGTATAATATCTACCGAGACCTCACATTATGGGGGGGGGGGGAGGTTTTTTGGAGGGGAACAAATTTTTTTTTAAGTTTTTTGTGCTAGTAATATAAATTCCTATCCATGAGACGCTATTAATACTTGGTTTTCGTCGGTATGTGTCATAATTTTTTTTAAATTTGGGTAAAAATCACCTCTTATGCTATGTTTCGATATATTACCTATCATTTTAAGGACAAAGCAAATGGCAAATGAAAGAATAGTTCTAAACTTATTCCGCCCCCCCCCATGCACTTAAGTTGAACATTGTTCCCTAATGTTCCTCTAAAGTAACCGTAAGAACGAATAAAGGGAAAAGAAAACAAGGAAAAAAAACTAGTACTCCCTTGGTTTGCTCAATAATAGAGAAGAAACATGTGATAACTGGTTAAGATCGTCCTCTAAGAATCATCCAATGAAACTTCCTAAGAACTTCCAAGCTTCTTCTCATCAAATATAACCTGTAATCAAAGACAAAGACAACTACACCAAGCATAAAATGTGCGATATACCAATATATACAATGTGAATTTAGGGTTCGACTTGATAGATAGGATGAGAGAATTGTTAAACTCATTAGGTTTTGCAGGTTTACAACAGAAGATTACATATTTTAAATGTTGTGCAAGTTATTACTCTTAAAAATAATTAAAATCTTTGAGTTTTCTGGGCCTGTGCAAATGACGCCGTCATGGTTGTTGTGACCCCGCATAGGGTGTCGTGGTGACAGCGTCGCGTGTAAATCGTGACACCATCTCCACGTTCTATAAAAACGAAATTTTTGTTTTTGATTAGAAATTTCATGCACTTGATTCCATAAGTTAATTCCTATACAAATAGCTGCATAAAACCTAAGATTTAACAATTCAATCATATGACACGAATTAATCTAAACAATTCATTTAACATGTTTGAATTTGGCTCAAAAGCCAGATAAATTCCCCTACACTTATTATTTGCAAAATACCTTTGATTGAAATTAAGACGAGGTTAAAGACAAACAAAGCATGATTACAAGATAGTTCAAACATAGTAAAACAAACTATAAAGAATTAAAACACACATGACACTCCTAATTTGTGGGAGAAGTAAATAGGGTTGCCTCCTAAGAAGCGCTTTTCTTTATTAACGAGTCTTGTAGCTAGACTCGAAGTCACACATCAAGTGTCGTAGAAGTGGTCCAATTCGATGATCTCTCTTGGACTTTCTCTTTCGAAGAGCTTCCTAGTAGTGGGGATTTGAATTGTAGGGTTTTGGTAAATTCCTCTCCATCCGGGGTCATAATCCAATCTTGGATGCCATGCTCCCATCTCCACTTTTGGGTAGTTTGGTACCTAGTTTAATTTTGGTTTTTTAATTAGGTCCTCTGATTCCCACATGTTACACTTAAGGTTAATAGGTATGGCTCTTGGGAATTCTACCATTCTCCTAAACACTAAGGTATCCTTAAAGGATTAAGCTCGACATCTCTAGAAATTTCCCATTCTCCGGGCAAATGACAGTCTAAGAAGTCTTTCCTAGCATAGTAAGGGGGTTTTGCGCCTATTCCATCCGAGCTAGGTTGGGGTTTATAAGATTCCCTTTTTCCAAGTGTGGTCCAATAAGGTGCTTCCTCCTCACCTAAGTCTACTCCTTTTACACCGAATACCGACCTAGTGATTCCTTCTCCTACCGCTATTTTGGCCATCCTACAATCTATAACTGCGTTGGCGATAGCTAAGAATCCCTTTCCTACAAGCAAAGGGGTCTCAGGGTTCTTTTTCATATCGAGAACGTAGAAATCATTTAATAGTTTCAGTTTTCCTATGTGGACTTCTACATCTCTAACAATCCCAACGGGGTAGGATTTGGTTCCGTCAGCCAATCCAAAGACATGGTCAGTCTCTTCTAATAATCTGATGTTAAGCTTTTTGAAGAGGTAAAGTGGGATTATGTTTACGCATGATCCTAAATCAGCCAGGGTGTCAGCTAAGAAATCCTCGGCAGCGGCGCCAAAAACTTTGATGTGTTTCAAAAGCTTTAAATTTATAAGACTGAAAATACCGATTAATTATGGGAAACACACGGGTAAAAGTATAACCCACGTATGTAGTATAATCTTTTTAGGTAAGACCAGGTCGTTCCACAGGGATTAGAGTAGTGTTCAAATAATCAGCAAGAGAATAGACTTTAACTATTTTGAAAGTAACTTTAGTTTTACCAGTGATAATAAAGATGACTACTCGGATAGTTGAAAATAATTTATAAGTGTTTGAAATGATTTGACCATGAGAGTGGGGCATTAATTTATAAAGGCGATTTCTCGTCAGAAAACGTTTTCACAAATCAACTTGTTTTAACTTAAGACTTATATTTAGTTAACTAGACCAAATGTGTCACTCAAATAATCCAGTTACTATTATATCAAAGCTTATTTTGTTTATCAATTTACGAAAGTGGATTTCTCAGCACAGACGTTAAAGACCATAGACAAATCTTTAAAACCACATAGATCATAACGGGTCTTTCGACCTATACCGATATGATTATATAATCTAGGTTGATAAGCAAAAGTAGATAAGATAAGATATGACAGGGTTGCAATATAAGCTTAAGATTAAGATGATCAAGATTATATCAAACGCTTATTCATTATCGTAACTTCACCGAGTAGTCATGAGAGATTTAGCCTCTCATGGCTAAGGAGTTCATAACAAAATTACAATTTACATTAACTTACATAATTTCAACAACTAAGTAAGAAAACTTCTTCGTTCTTGATCGTTAGATCTTTTTCTTCAAAAGAGGAGGTGTTTCTAGGTGTTTTGGTTGGTAGTAGGGAAGTGTGTGTGTGTGGAGTAGTGAGAGTGATTGTGTGTGGGATGATTAGGAATGCAAAAATCGTCCTCTATTTATAGGCTAAAATTTGGAAAAAGTGCGCCGGTTTTAGAATTAAGTGTGGCGCACTTGAGGAGTTAATGCGATGGTCATTTAATGTTTTGACTGGAAGTGCGGCGCACTTACAAATAAGTGCGGCGGTTTTTGTAAGTTAATGCAGGTGCATTTATTAGACTTTAATTCTTCTGACTTCGGGAAAAGTGCGGCGAACAAAGATATAGGTGCGCCGGTTTTAGAGGTTCATAGGAAAGTGCAGCGAACTTTGTAGAAAGTGCGGTGAACTTCTTGAACTTTTAAATAGAAATTTTTCTTTTCTTGTATTCGCCTTCCAAAGTGTGTAGATCTTTGAGTTTGAGTCTTTAGAGTCTTCAAGTGAACCTATAAGCAATTTAAGCTTGATTAAGTACCAAAAGTTCACGAGAAATGATAAAATAAACATAAATAACGCCATAGAAACATGTATAATTTAGGCGTTATCAGTCGTATTGATTCTTGATTAATACGCCGTAGTGGCGAGTTTTGTTGATTTAGTCAACTTCTATTAAAAACAGTGGATACGTCGTATAGGTTTTAACCTAATACGCCGTATCCGTTCTTGGAGACTAATTTTCCTAATTTAAAAAGTAAAGAAAACGTACCTTGGCCTCCGCAACATTCTTGTCTAAACACCATCCTTATAATACCGCTTAGGGGTGAACGGAATGCCAAACGGCACATACAAATTCATAATAAGATAGAATAGCATTCCGTTGACGTAATATTTCCAAACCACGATATTTACTTTTAAATTTATGATAAAACTTCCTATCTTGAAAGTTTTATTGATTTTATCGTGACTTGTTTCCAAAAGCATATTAGACCTTGTGTATTCATGTTACCCCCCGAAGACTGTAATATATTGATCTCATTATCATCATTGTCTTTTTCCGACTTTAAAATCATCGGGATGAATTATGTTGAAGGGGAATAGATCATTAAAGTACAAAACATTTTGTTCCTCCTCATTATATTCGGACAATGATGTTTCTTTATTCAAATCAATTTCATCGATATGTTGAGGGCTTAAAATCGGTCCAGTTAACAAATCTGATTTAGACGTTGGAGCATCATTGTAAACAATGGCTGGAAATTTATTCTCAACGTCTTTAAAGAAGTCTAAATCATCAAAATAACTTATCGTAGGCTCGGGTGGTGGAAGTGAAGGCATATTGACTTTTTCATAATCATTTTTCGAATCCGTTTTCAAATCATTGGTAGAAATTATTTTCTAAGAAAACGAGTTTTTGTCAAACATTATCGTGTAATCTTCATCATCGTTATCATCAAATGAAATTTTAAAGTTACTTTCATTGTTAAGAGAACTTACCGTATGTTCACAAGAATGTGTTTTTTCAGATGATATCTGATCATTAAAAGCAATAGCTGGGAATTCGGTTTTGACAGATCTGAGGTCGTGAAAGTCTTCATCATACCAGATCTTACCATACTTAGCAGTTTCCCAGTTAAACACCTTACCATGATTTCGAGCCTTTTCTTCCTCGAGCCTGATGTATTCTTCCATAGTAATGTTTGGATCGTCCAACCTGAAATAAACTTACTAGAAAAACTGTTAAATAATCAATAAGTAGTATTCAGTGAACTGAATACGTCATATCACACAAACATAATAAACAAACAAGATTATAAACTATCCTAAACTATACTTAATCCTAAGGGTTAGATCTAATGCTAAAAACCAAAATATAAAATAAAAATCAAGATTAATTTTCACTCCCCGGCAACGGCGCCAAAAACTTGATGTGTCATTGTGTGGTGTATATTTTTATGATTTAAGTTTTAAATTTATATTTTGCCGACTTAACAAAAAATATCACTTTAACTGGCAGTGTACCCGGTCGATGGTAGATTCGTGGTAAGTAGGGTGTCGAACACTTAAAGCGAGGTTAAATCTTTCAATTTATTAATACTTTGGCTATCTAATCTAAGTTAATTCTAGTCTAAGTCAAACCTATGCTAATCCTATGTTAGTTCTAATCCTAATTTTAACAGGCAAAAGGGGGTTTTCAGTCTGAGAGACTGGCACGGGTTTGGTGGTGACTACAATCAATTCGAGACACTTTAACCTACGCAAGCAATTTAACTAGAGATAAAAGAACGGTCAAGCCTAATGATAGA
>BQNB010145893.1:0-13874 GCA_026074375.1 Tanacetum coccineum
TGGATCTTGATTTTAAAATTCTTTGAGCCTTTTTATATATCCTTTTAAAGGGATTTTTTAAACCAGAAGGCTCTGATACTACTTGTTGGTCCTTTGGAATTTGATATAAGGTTTATCAAATTAAACTAATCAGATTCCATGGCAACAAAGTGAGTTCCAAATACCTTCTTTAGTTTATGTACCGCTGCATAAACTGAAGTGAAGATACTTCCCAATCTTCTAAGGACCTGAAGTGATGACGCTGAAGAAACTTCAGCGACTCAAACTGAAAGACTTCTGCTTGAGTAACACTTAGGGGATTTTATGTTTAAATCTACTGAAAGACTGAAGGGCTCAGGAACTGAACCAAATAGGGTCTACTCTCATTGGGTGGGGACTCATTGAAAAGAGAGGAGAAATACTCTCCCCTCCTTTTCCTAATATCTTCTTCCCTCACAATGGTTTGACCTCCTTCATCTTTGATGTACCTCACATTTCCTATATCCCTTCTTTTTCTTTCTTGAGCTTTAGCAATCTTGTATATATTATTTGCCCCCTCTTTGGATTCCAACTTCTTATACAAGTCTTCGTAAGCCTTGTCTTTCGCCCGAGGCTACTGCTAATTTTGCTTCCCTTTTAGCTTCTTTAGACCTCTCCTTTGATTTCCCTCGCGACACGAAATGAGTTCTTTGAACCTAGATTGTTTCGTCGCTACTTTGGTTTGCACCTCATCATAAAACCACCAAGACTCCTTGTATGTTGAATGAGTTCTAGCTGACTCACTAGCCACACCTAAGGAGTCCTTTGCCGCATCTTTAATAGCGTAAGCGAGGGTGTTCCACATCCGAATCCGGGCGCGTGTAACTATCGTGGGGGGGGGGGCTAACATGTCCTCCTCCAAACCAAAATTTTCTCAGAGACCAATAAGCTCTAAAAGTCCTCTACCGGAGGGGGGCCCAAACCGCCATCCACGTTCAAGTTCTTCCACAAAAACCTCAGACCTTACCTGTCCGAGCCGAAATCCCTTCCTGAGTACGTTGCCTCCGAGAAGTACTACTCCAAGATTACAACTGAGTTTATTGATGAGCCCATGCCTCACCTAATGATGCCAGAATCCTTTCATGCTCTAAGGTCGCCTCACGAATTATAAAAAAGTCAATTAAGGTTTGTGACCCCCACTCTGGACGGTAATTAAGTGGGCGTCGCTCGTCATGAAGAAAGAGTTCGCTACTCACCGAGTTGTGTGCGTAGCAAACTCTAAAAATCGTCCGCAGACCCTCCTATTTCCTAACTCCAAAACCAAAGCCTCGGTGTACCCTCGTGTATCCATCCGCTGCGGTCGTTTTTCAGTCGGGAACTCCCTCACAAGCTTGTCTAGAGCGGCCATAATCTCTTCTTTTCCACGTCACTAAGTCCCACCTGCGGGGCATATGCACTAATTACGTTAACGGCCTCTCCCTCAATAATCACTGTAATCGCCATGATCCTGTTGCTACTCCTGATCACTTGAATGACATTATCCTTAAGTCTCCCAGCTAAAATAACTCCTACACCATTTCTCGCGGAGCTAGAGCCCGAGTACCAGAGCTTGTAGTCGTTACCCTCCCTCGCTCTAGACCCCTTCTATTTAGTCTCCTAAAAGCAAGCTATGTCGACCTTATGTCTCCCCAAGGCGTCACCAAGCTCCAATAGCTTACTAGTCAAAGACCTTACGTTCCAACTACCTACCCTAATCCAGACAAAGTCACAAAGAAGGCGCTATATGCGAAAAAGAGCAACAAAAAGGGCATGCAAAAGCAAAAAGACACACTAAGACTAGCTACCAAAAAGAAAACAAATCTAGATCTAATGAAATACAACACCAAGATCAGAAAGCAAGAATAAATGGGTACAATATATGATCAAAAGATAATAAAAGCACAAATTTGAAGAACTCATCTGTAGCTGGAAAAATAAAATTTTCCAGACACCGGTGGCAGTGACGGCAGTTTTTGGTGGCGGCGACGGCTGTAGCAACCAAGGTACCTGGATCAGACTCAGAAAAATGTGGAGATTATCCACTCACCGGTGGTGGCGTACCAAAACGCCGGATTGTCGCCGGAAAAGATGAAATCGTACACTAGTCAGTCACCGGAAAAGCGGTGCGCGTGGTTGGTTAGGTGGGTGTCTTGTTTGTACTGGTATGATCGGGTGAGTGTGATGGACACACTGGTAAATGAATTTTGGTGTTGCAATTGGCAGGTGTTCTTGATTCTTATTTTGAAAGAAGTTGGTGTTAGGAATTTTGTAATAGAGAGTTACTACTAGTAGGTATGTAGTTCCTATTGGTAGAGTAAACAGTTCCTGCTGGTAGTGTAGTTCCTACTGGTAAGGATAGTAGTATAGTTAGTACTGGCAGTACATATGTAGTAAAAATTTATATTTACTTTAATAGGTAATTTCATAAAGAAAAAAGCGTTACAATTTCATTTGCTAGCAAAATGATGTAATCTAATTGTTAATACATGTCAAAATTTATTTGTTTTAAATAATTTGGAGCTCATGTTCTTTTTAATCTGTTTTGCTTAAGTTTAAAATATAGTTGTATTCTGAACAAATAAAATATAGAATTATGTCAACAACTTTTTACAAAGATGAGTTACTTTTGAATTTTATTTAAACTAATAAGTTTGTAAATTTGAATTTAAAACTATTTAAAAAGCCAACGATGATTATTGAACGAGGTTTGCAACTCGTGCTACGCCGCGGCGCGTGAAGGACTAATTCTAAAATAGACCGATAATCCCAAGGACTATTTTCGTAAATTATCGATGAAAATATTTACAGAAATAGTCCCCGAGTTATCAGTCCATTGCAAAGTTAGTCCTTAAGGACTAACTTTGCAATGCATCAATAACCTCAGGGACTATTTGCGTACATTTTTTAACATCAAAAGTGGTGATGGACACGTTGACCGAGGCAATACTGCCTTTTAATTATATATAGTAATATTGATGTTATCATATCAAGATAGTCGTAGTACTAAAACTCGATGTACATACATAAATGTAAATGTCAAGTTGTAAATACATTTTTGTCATATATATCAGCCTCGACCAATACCTTCTTTTTCAAAATGTTGTTTTTCCAACCCACAAGTAATTTCTGTGGATTGCCATACTATTCCGAAGATCTTCTAGTTGTGCATCATGTCCAGCACCCATAGGCTTTAAAACCCTGGTTCCAATGAAGCAAGTAAGGGTACCATCGTTACGTTTCTTCCATATGTCTCATTACAAAAACAACCAACAATCTTTATTTTGGTTAGTAGTCCCTTCAAGCATTTCTAGTCTACGGGGCCATACATGCGTCATCGTTGATGCATTCGGGTGCTTCATGCTTGACAAATATTCTGTAAACATTTCTTTCTACATAATAATTAGGATTAGTTTTCACCTGCAACACTATAAGTTTAATTGTACATGTTATATCATTAGAGTACATGCAACATACTTACCAACTTTATTGGCACATTTTCATATTTAAATAGATCCCCGGTTGCCATTTTGTCTATAATATCATAGCAATCGTGCTTGAGATCGAAGCATAAGAGAAAAAAGTGCTTGTGTAGTATAATAGGGAAGAACACTTGTAAGTTGACATTATACAAGTTATTATAGTGTAAAAAGTCACATTAGTATAACATTTTAATTAATTGAACATATTCTATAAAGTAAAATATAGGAATACCAACATATCAAATTCATTGATTTGTTCATTATATGTCTTCAGAATTCTATCCATTTCTTGTTTGAAAACATTAAACAAAGAAAAATCACCCAAAGGTTGCTTAACCATCTTTGCAGTCTGTATTTAATGTAAACACGAATGAGAATTCAATACACTAATTTTTTTATCATGCATCTTGTAAATAGTGGTAATGTAAGTATGGTTAAACGTTTTACCAGAACTCCCGTGTTACAGAAAAGGCGAGATATTGAGTTGGGATTCTTGTGACGCTCCTCTTCATTTAGCTTGCGAGACCAAAGATCAATTATTCCAACATGAATTTCACACTTTGGTTTCAAGCTTTCAAATATCATTCTATATACTTCCAATCCTTCATTTGTTTCGAATATAAATTCGCTAACAAAAGACAACAAAACATATGACGTGTAACAGATGCAGTATGTTTATTAAAAAAAATAATGTATGAAAGGATATTTTTTTTTTTACAGGGAACTGTTATGTGTGGGAGTCCCTGTCAGCCGCAAAGATGCTACTTGATACCTTTGATTTCAATCTTGTTTAACTTGTCCTTGATACTTACCTGCCTCTTATAGTAAGGTGATTTATGTGCGTGAGACAGCTTTGGTATTCGGTTACTCTACGAGAGAGTATCCACCAATTTCTGATTTGGTGCACTATCAATGGCTATTGGACTGGTGCATATACAACAATTTTAGCATCTAATAGAACATGTTGTATTCATTATCAATGTTTTTTTTAGATTTAAGCAGGGAAAACCAAGATCAAAAAAGGAGGACTTCAAAATCACACATCCTTTTTTTTCTAGACTCATTTCTTGCATTTAATGTTTCAATAGCATCTTTTTCCAATTGAGATAACAAATTCATATCATCTAGCGTTCGTATCGGTGTCAATACCCATTTCTCTTGAGACACTTCGTTGAATGTCTCATTCTCATTCATGTTGTTTGTTCGTTGCTTCTTTTTTAGTTTCTCTCTTCCCAACTAGATTATCATGTCATCTTCCTCCTCCAACCTATTCAGGTTTTGTATCTCTTCATTGTATGGGTAATCACGTAAACTTCGAGCCAATAGACTTTGAAGATACACCTTTGCATCCTTTTGAATAGATTTTTGTGCTTTTATTTCATATATATATTCCTGAAAAAAACTATATATCAGGTGCATCTATCTACACAAGCAACTATTAAATGATTCTATACAACGTATTCAAATGCATTTGCCAAAAATGATGTTTTACCTAGGCATTATAAGGATATTCCTAAATCCTGTTATTAATCATGATCGTCGTCCATATTATACAATCAAATATTGTGTACCATAGGGGTTAAACTGATCTCCATTATCAGGTTCAACTCTATGCCACAACGATAATAATTAAAAGCGAACGCGTAAAACTCTAAAAATAAATAATGAAATTAATTAAAGTCGTAAATGACCTGAAAATGAGGAATGTTACATATTCAATTTTTTATATGCATCTAAATATTCAAAATAAATAAAAAGCTAATACCTGGTTTTTGAATTTCCTCCACTGGCCTTGAAAATCCCTTTGTTCCAAAACCTCCTGCATCTAACTCTTCTTTTTAAACTTTCTTTAACATTTCATTATTCTAAAATTTAATTGCAGGCTTCAACTTTTCAACATTAGGTGCAAGGGACCTTGTCGTATCCAAGTAGAACAACTACATACACTATTCGATATTGTTACTATATAGAGATATATAACCTCTTGAACATCCAAACTACTTATATACATTATATGCATATGACGAATTTTACGATTAACAAATACAAAGCATTAATTACTTACTATTAAAAATAGGAGTGGCCTGGTGTACCATGATCTTTCATTTTCTCATTTCCATTTCAGCTTGCTCTTTCTCAAACACTTTAACAAATAACCACACCAATCCATATTCAAAACATCTTCAATATTATTGAGACATGGCAAAATATTTTGATTTGCTGTACCATTAATTATCCCTTCTGCTAGTAAAGTCATCATTAAAACCAACAAGTTCATCTTGAACATCCTACCTCCTCCTCGTTCCTTCTTTATCTGTTTCACAAGAGCTCCTAAGAAAACTCTTTGGATCTCCCCTTTTGGTGCTGATGGATATTGTCCACGCCACTCCCTTGTGATGTCGTTGCGTATATCTGCCTTTGTAATATCTTCAACCTTAATATTACCTATTGGGAAGCAAAAAATATCAAGCACCGATTGTCTTGTAATCTGCAAGGAAGTTCCGTTGTCTATTTCTAGACATAACGAGTCTGTATTCAGCCTATCAACAACCCAATAACCCAATTTTAATGGGTTAACTTCGATATCTAAGTCCAGAATCGATGCAAATCCCATATCTCTAACATCCTTCTTTTGAGTATCCGACAATGTTTTGACAACATTGAAAAGCTTAGCAAGGCATTGCCTTAACGTGATTGACCTAAATCCATTTGATTTGTTATTTTCGTTCTTAACATATTCCATCTTCCTTCCCGTAGGTGATTTTTGCTTGGGTGCAACTTGTTTGGGTGCATCTGAAACAAAGTCATCATCGTCGTCTGCTAGTTGTTGAACGAAATCTATAATAACAGATATTAAACTTGTTATTGGGTACATACTTAATTAGTTTTCTTGCTGCATAATAGTTTATTTACGTACTCTTGTTCGGTTGCGTGGTGTTGTTAAATACTGAAGTTTTTTTCTTCGCCATTCCTTTCATAAGCATTTTGCTACTTAACCTTGTACCTATATCAAAAAATTGTAATTTACAAACATGGTACATATTCATTTTATACCAACAGACGTAGCATCTCAAACAAACTTATACATAACATGGTGATGCATCTCAAATAAACATATCCATACATATATGCATCTTCATCCACAAATAACATATTCAAAAACCTTACTAGTTTCATGTTACATGCATCTCAAACAAACTACATACATTATTCTATACTTTTAACTTTAAAACGCTACAAACAAATATATCCAAGCATCTAAAAAAGATTAAAACAAAATACTTAAATTTTAATGCATCTAAAAGACGTACCTTTCAATGGTCTCTTATGCACTTTCTTGATTGAAGATTTACGTGCATTTGTAAGACCACCTTAAGATGTATGATCGAGTGTTTTTTCTTACGTTTAGGGTTTAATATAGTTGCAGAGAATTAAAGTGCGTACCCCCTAATTAGTTGTTTTGTAGAGAGGTTACTGAAATAAGTCAATGAATTATAGTTTGCATTAAATTGTTTGACCCGTGATTAGTGGTTTTGTAGTTCATGATCTAAACCTTAATATTTAAATTTACCAATTTACCCTTACTACATCATAAAAAACTGCTTTTAATTGGATGTTTATTACCATTTTGCCACTATTAGATCTTGACCATCGATGCATCATCCAATGGTTGCAATTTCTTCTTATCCTTCCTATTTTAACTAATATTCTCAATGGATCCCTACTCTATAATTATAATTATAATTATAATAAATACATACAATAACCATGATCTTTGGGTGCAAACATTTAATGTGTGACCCGCCCCATGACCCAACTCTTTTACAATTACAACGCAAACCAAACAGCCTACGTAATGTTATCCGAATTACAATTACAACCTTTCTGCCAACCAAACAGGATTGTAATGTAATCCAGATTACAATTACATCACATTAAGTCCAATTACGGTGAACCAAACACCCCCTTATATTTTGCTCCAGCCTGTATCCGACTCAGTGCATTAACTATAGTTGATATCCACACACACGCGCTTCACTCACAGACATTTCCCACCATCTTCCTCATCCACACACAGGGATTAGAATCCTTTAAAGTTAGTTTCAACATGATAGATAATGTTAATCAATCAAATAAAAGATAAATTAATAAATATTTTTTTTAATCAAAATTAGAGTCCTCGCAGTACATTTTAAAGTAAACTTTAGAGAATCTTTACAGAGTTTCATGCTTCACTCCCCCTCCAACCTTACTACGTGGCTTCATCATCTCTCCTCTCTAGGTGTCCCACTCACTTATCAAAACTCCTACTTCATTTTATTCTTCCAGATCTTCCCACTAAAGCCATGCCGTTCCTCCTACAAAAATGGACAACAAAGGTTGATATGTGCATACGAAATTAAAGGTATGCTTCGAAATAGTGTTGTGGATTTATCATCATATCAAAAAAAAATTATGTTTCCTTTTTTTATGTATGTCTATTAGAATTTACATTTATGAATTTTTTTTATTGTTTCGAATTTTGTATAGTTAGTTCTGTATAATTTTAAAATTATAGCTTTTTTTTATAAATTTGGGGGTTTTGTAAAATTAGGAGTCTTTTTTAAAATTTGTTAGCTTTGGGTAAAATTTATGCCTTTTGTTTTTATAAATTCATTGTTGTTTGATGTTGTGCGAATACAGGATTTCGTTTAAGCTGTATTTTAGTTCAAGGGCCATTGTATTTTGCATCTTTTTTTTTCGTGTAGGTTATATTTTGTTTGTTCTATATTAATGTAATTGATTTTTATAATTAAAAGTTGCTACCTTTTTTATGAAATGCTTTGATGCAGATGGTTGCTCGGCATATTGAAATGGTTGTAAAAAGGCAGAGTACTGCTCGAGGGGTGGAAGATTTATTGCGGCTGCAGATTGGTGGTAATCTGCAAGTTTTACACATGATGTGTGGATACTAATTTGAGATTGGTAATTTCCTTTAATTTATTTTGAGGCGATTGAACAAAATGTTTGAGTTTATATACACGGTTGTTACTTAGGTGTAGTTCACGGTCTTGCAGAAAGTGACGGGAAAGAACAATGATGGGTCAAGATAATCACGGATGAGGCGAAAGCAAAGCTAACAGGTGCGGTTAACCATCTTATATTTCTGCCGCTTATCGAGTATTTCAATATTTATACACCTGTGGAAATGATGTTTAGTACAAATGCAAAATAGAGTATTTCAATACTTATATAAGCACTAAACATCATTTCCACGGGTGATCACGACAATGAATATATTAGCACATTTGCAGTCATTGTTTACATGGAACACAAGACCAGTAACAAATGATTACAAGTTTAAATATTTTGCATTCGTTGATTTCCCATTATTATAAGCTTCGAGAATTTGACAAGCTGGTAATAGTGGGCATATGGGTTTATCCACTTGAGCTTATGAGCTTATAAAATTCATAAGCTCATTAGGCCACTTTAAGGGATTGTTTATTAGATTAAACTGAGATTGCTTATCGAAATCGATAATAGTAGTTGTATGGGACTGCTTAGTAGAGTAACTGGGTTGTCTGGATTGCTTACTCAAAAATGCTTATATTTCCCTTTCAAAATTATTTCTTACGCTTATTTTTGTGGAAAACAGCTAACGTTGGTGAACCTTCTTCTTCCAGTATGGGTCATTTTTGTATATGTGTGTGTGTGTTTTTGTGTTTGTGGGGGATGGTAATCTAACCCGTATCGAGGGTCGAATTGGGGGTGAAGCTGTTTTGAGCATTGTTTTTGACTTTTTGTAGATCAGATCATATGTTTGTGATTTTAGTAATGTACATTTGTTGAATTCGACACTGTAATGGTGTTTGTGTGACTGTTAGGAAAGAGGACGTCGTGGTTAAGATTCCCGATTTTCAGAAATTCAACTTTATGTTACTGTGTGCTGTACGCATACATAAAGTTAAATTCAGAAACAAAGACTGTAGAGCTTAATTGGTGTCATTGGGTGTTTAGGGTAAAAAAAATTTGGTCAAACTTTGTTTAAAAAAATGAAATGTGGACTTTTATGCTATGATAGTTGACGAAATGAAAACTTTTCTTTGGAAGAAATTTTATAAATTAGCATTTCTTATTGTAATTTCGCGATGGTTGTTTTGACAAATGGAGTTGTATATGGGAGTACTGTGTTTTTTTTAATGTTTCACGGTATGGTAAATGACGTGTCATATAAGTGTTCTGAGCAGACCCTCAAGACTAGCCCCAGAACAATTAGAATTTGACAGCAAAGTCTTATGTATGTGCCACATAACAATAGATGCCAAATTGGTCTTAAAGGAGACAGCCTTTCACTGAACCGATTGGACCACAAAGGCGTATGGTGTCCTGTTATGGTTTACCGAATTTAAAGTATGGGGAGAATGATGTTGCATCCAGTCAAGAACCTTTAGGTGCAAAATGTCAAAATTTGTCAAAATGGCGTGTGATATGCTTGGTAAAAACCTGTAGCAAACCTTCAAATTTAAAGTTTTACTTATTCTGTTGCCCATTTTTTGATTATTTGCTCTGTTAAGATTGATCCAAGGTTAATCGTGAACTCATAACCAGGCTAGATGAATAATAAATGATGATGTTTTTCCTCTTAACTTGATTCTCTTGCGAATAGTCCTATGTTATGTGTATAACTATCTGAGTTTCACAAGTAAATTTCTTACCGTTTTAGGGTTGTTTTACCACATTATACATTATAAATGGTAAGCTTTAGCCTTGGGAATTAGTTTTTCATTGAAGGCTAAAAGGGTCATTTCTTTATGTGATAGGTCTTCGTCGATGTGGAAAAAGTTGTCGGCTTAGGTGGACAAACTATCTTCGGCCTGGTATCAAACGAGGCGGGTTCAGTTCTGAAGAAGAAGTGACAATCTTCCAGTTGCACAGCTTGCTGGGTAACAAGTAATGAACTACTTTACTACCTCTATTTTAGTTGTTACTTTTTGGAATTTTTATTTGGAAAATTTACGCACGGTCTGTTTTGAAACTAAGTTCTATGATTTGGACTAATTTTCTAAGCATTACCAATCTGGTTTTTAAGTCCGCGTCGTATTTCGTAAGGAATGCGCAGATTAAATTTTATTTTGAAATCTTAACGTAATGCCTATACACGGAAAATGCCATGGTGTGATTATATGATTACAAAATATGCCATTGGAACTCAAATTCGTCTATATGAAGCACAGTTTTGAACAAAATCTCAGGTGGGTTTGGATTATTTTCATCAAATGTTAGTGTATAATTTTGGTACTTAATTGTCAACAAAAATATCCAAATTTGACTTTTTCTAAGTCAAAGTATGTAGTATGTGTGGTTTTATCAATGTTTTGTGTTGCAGAGCATTTTTTGCTTGATATATATCTAGTAGTTGTCATTTGTGGCTTGAACATGAACAATTGTTATGGACATTTTTTTATGGAACAATGGGTGGATTACTTAGGATGGAAGAAATATTTAATAAAAAAATAAAAACAAACATCCCTGCAAGATCTAGGTGCATGGGGTTCAATATATCGCATTGGGCTCGTGATTTGAGCTAAATACGGAACCTGTCTCACTCTATGTCAAAATATGATCCATGATAGAGTTTTAACATTCTATGTATTTGGGGACGATTGGTTTTCCTAGGAGTATACTAACATCAGTTTATAAACTTTACTCATATAGTATAAGATTATGAGGTCATGTCATTTTCTGTTGTTGCCTTAAGTAATCATATTCCTTAAAATTTGTAGAACACTCTCTCTCACTTCAATCTTAACCTTGCTCGATAACTATAGTATAATGCTAAGCGATGTCGAGGTGATAGCACACAAGCGGTTGCGATGAGCTGCAAATGCAATAGCTGTGATTTTTCAGTACTCCCGCAGATGTGAGTTTTACATAATAATAAGTCCACATATTTAATTAGGCCTGTAATCAGATTCTAGATGAAGCCAGTGTTGTAAATATCGCTCGGCGGTACCTCGGCGGTCGACCCCCTTTAAGCGATATATCGGTCTTGGCGGCGATATATCGGTTTCTCGGCAGAGACCCTAAATTATAAAGGAATTCTGCAAAATATATATATATTTAATAAGTTTTTTAATATTCTTATTATTTTTAACTATATATCTTATGTATATGTTGTAAAATATACATTATGTGTGGTTTTAATTCAGTTTTGTATACTTTTATTAAATCACGATCAAGAAAATCAGAATACCAAAAAAAAAAAAAAACCCAAAAATCGGCCGATTTTGACCAAAACCGATTTTTTACCGATAAGTGAAAAAACGTATCGGTTGACCACCGATAAGCGATATATCAGTGATATATCGGCCGCCAAGGCCGATATTTACAACACTGGATGAAGCCACCGTGGATAGTAAGGGACCTCCATTGAAAGAGGTGGTTGCACAAGAAACAGAGCATCTATCTGAGCAACACAAACGTCTCTCAGTTCGTGATCTGGCTACTAAGTTTGACAAGAATTTGTCCGCTGCAGCTAAGTTGTCCAATGAGGTATAACATAAAACCTTATGCTGAGCATAATAATGGTTCTTGTATACATAAATGGCGTTTTGCTGTTATACGTAGGCCAAGCTCAGAGAAATGGCTTCCTTAGAAGGTCATGTGCTTTTGAAGAAACTCAGAGATGCTTTTGAATACTTACGAGGACGATTAGCTGGTCGAAACAAGGAAGATGTTGAAAAAGCTATCTCTATGGTAAACCCTTGATATTTTCCTTATTAGTTTTATGTCATTTAATCTTTGTGTCCTTCTGTTTCATGTTTATATGGGATCTGAAATCCTTTTATTAGATAACAACAGAAGTCAAAATCGCAGAATTAAAACTATGAATTTCTTAATGGTTAGCCTAATGTTGTTTATGGTGGATACTATGAGGTAGGTGGAAGCGTTGGCAGTAAAGTTGACTCAAAATGAAGGAGAGTTGATACAGGAGAAGTTTGAAGTAAAGAAGCTTGCTAACTTTCTTTAACAGGTAATATTGATCATTTGTTCATTGAAAAATGAAGTGCCCCTTTGCAGTTATAGCAGCAAACTATAATAATGATTTAGAGGAAACATCCAGGACCAGTTTGAAAAACAATGAAAAGTGCAAAATCTTCACGAGATAAGAAAATGATTCTAATTTTCACATGTTGTTTCTATCCCATTGTCAGATTTACATGATGCCAATACTGAATGTAATTAATTTCACAAAAAAAACAAAAAGTACTTTTGTTTAATTTCCAAGTTAAAGATAAAGTGATAAACCGTAAGGTGCTGAAAGAAAGTGCTTTAATTATTGATGGTGAAATTTTTCTTGATTCTATTAATAGTTGAGTTTTACTTGATTCAGCCAATTTGATAACTGAACTTTGATTATTATATATTCTAAGAGTAATGCATTTTACACAGAGAGGCAGACTTCAAATGGGGAAGTAACAATTCTATGACTTAACTGGTTGATATGACAAATGGGCAGGTTGAGTAACGGGTAAATATTTTGTATAGGTCGAAAGTGGTCAAGTTGTCCCAAACACTTTTTGCTGATTTTTTAATAAATAACACGGATTAAAGAAATATGTTATTTCAATAATAATCTCACAATTTGAATAAAATGATTTAGAAGGTTTGGATGACTTTTGACCTGTTTCCTTTTTTCTTTGACCCGTATGAGATAAAACATAACCCAAATTGAGCCACTCATAAGTAAATCGGTCAAAATAGCCACCTCTATTACCATGTTGGCTACATTGGAGTTCTAATCTGTTCTGACCAAAGTCACATGAAACGCGGTACGCTTCGGTACGGGAACGCGAAACGGGTACGCGGTTCGCGGGGTCTTTAAAATTCGGTACGAAGGGGGTAGGCTCATTTCGGTACGCCCCGGTTCGCTTTGGTTCGATGTACCATATAATTTGGTACGATGTACCCAATTTGGTACGATGTACCATATTATTAATAATATTATTTTTCTAAATTAGTATACATATAAGCCAAAATGCCAAATATCATATGATATATATCAATACTCAAAAGATTTACTCAAATGTTTGAATTCTAAATTCTGAAACATATACCCAAAAGATCAGATCATCAGAATATACCCAAAAGATCAGAAATTCTTTGGTACGCCGTACCAATTAACTTTGGTACGCCGTACCAATAGACTTCGGTACGCCGTACCAATAGACTTCGGTACGCTGATTGATGTGCTCTGGAAACGCCGAATATAGCGATCCAGATCGCGATCCCGAGCGATCCGAGTCGCGATCGTACCGCGTTTGGGTACGAACGATCCGAAACGCGAAACGCGGCCGAGTCAGCGTTTCCTGTGACTTTGGTTTAGATTAACCATCTTCGGGAGCGACAGTCCAG